>CAIGRO010109054.1:0-13520 GCA_903798355.1 Fraxinus baroniana | reverse complement strand
ACATTAAAACAAAGACAAAATCAAGTAGGGGCATGGGCTGTATTGAAAAGGAGGATTCTTGATGAGTTTCTACTTGTATTGACTATTGCTAAATGCATTTCAATTGAGATTTGCCAATAAAAAAAAAAGTAGAAAAGAAAGTTGCATTGCATTAAAAATTTTGTCGAGCTTGTGATTTGACACGTTTAGCATATTGAACTGCATAATACAAATAACTTTTATTTAAAAAAGAAGAAATAATGTCATATTTGATGTCTTGTAAAGTGTTATCCTATGCTAAGGACAAGTTTTAAATTACTATTTCGTAGTGTGTAATTTACTTACAAGCTCCATATATATGTTCTCTCTCATAAATTGAATGTAGAGAGTTTAAAGTATAGGAGTCAATTAGTATTTCACTCTCGACTTTGACTTCTTGTTTATCGTACATTTCTAGAGTCATATCACGAAATTAATGGGTGAACCAAAAAAGATGGAGACAACAATTATACACCCTACATATCAATTTTGTGCCTTAAAACAACATCAAGTACTTTTGTAGTTCATGTTGGCTATACCATCATATGCTACAAATAAAATCAAACAACATAACTTCTTTTATTTAATACTAGTTAAGAGTCCATTTGACAGTGTTTATATTTTTGCTCCTGCTTTTCGTAGAAGATCTTCTAGTCAGATAAAGTACTTCTTACAAAAATTCAAATATGTTTAAAAACATCTTCATTTTAGAAGCATTTTTTAACTTTTCAAAAGCCATGTCAAAAGAGCCCTTAATCTACTTCCTAAACAATATATATATATATAAATTATCCATTTTTTACCATGTCAACTATTTGGCCATTGACCTTACTTTTCAATGGCCAAATAGTTGACATGGTAAAAAATGGATAATTTTTAAATTTTTTTTTTCAAAAATAGAACTTGGAAATTTGAGAAAATTGACAAGTTGTTTTGTATCAATTTTTTAAAATGTCAAGTTTTGCTGTCTAGTCAGATCCTAACTCAACCAGATTATCGATTTTTCTAATAAAAGTGATTAGTTCAATTCGACTCTTATAAAATTGCACACATCTCACGCTAAATGATTTTTCGACGCCTAAAAATTAACATCCACTACGGATAAACAAGTGAAACATGTCTCATTTCCTATTGATAACTCTTCAATTCTTCATTAGAGAGCTTAATCTCTATGTCCAATCAATGGACCACACAAAAGAGGCATACCATTTCGCTCTATGATTGATTCCCAATTGATCTGGTAAATAATTAGGATTGCGCCAAAATTAACAAAGAAAAAGACAATCACCAAATTTTAACGTGTCAAAATCCAAGTGGCCAAAAAGTTTCAACGAATTAATAATTTAGTTTGACTTTTTAGCCCCCCTTAATAAACACATTCTTGACAATTTATTAATGTTTCTAACTCTATTATTTGTCCAATACAACGTATGGGATGACAATGAACAAAGTTTGTCCAATTTAAGTTTTAAAATAATTTAATTCAACTTAATATTATAGCAAATAAAAACTTTATGTTTAGGTTTCACCACCTATTTACAAGAAAAAAAAAAAAAATTGAAAGAAAAAAAAAATAATAGCTTAAATATTTTTTAGTCGTTCTTGAATTTTATCATCATCATTACGACAAATTTATAAAAATTGAGCACATATAATATATTAATAAAATATTAAACGAAGCAATTAAGCATTATTTTAATGATCGAGATGATAGGACGACAAAAATCTAAATATATAAATAAATTTATTATCTGCAATGGATTTTAAGATTAAATCTTTCATGCCACTTAATTTTCATTTTTTGGATAATTATATTCACACTTCTGTTTTTATTATCTACACTACGTTTTAATCGGAATGAATATCCTTGTTGTTTCTTATTTTTTCACTTATGTTTCCAATTTATTTCGACTCATCCTTATCATTAACTTTTAATTAATTAGCATATATTGTCACATATAATAATTTATGTCCAAAACTTTTGCTAGCTTGCATCGAAATGAGGGAAAATATTTTGTCAATTTTTTTTATTTGTTGTTTATAATATTGCTAATTTAAAAATACGATATACAAATAATTTTACTCCCTCCTAATAATTTTTTTGGACAAAAAAAATCGTCAGAGGTAATGTGTAAATTAACATAAAGTTGATGACAAGAATGTGATGAAAAAAGTTAGGAACATAACTATTAAAAATGAGCAATAAATAAAATGTAGCGTGATTTATAAAATAAGATGTGGTGCGAATATAATTAGCATCTTTTTATAGGATTGTTGAAGGTGAAACACAACAAATTGCCATTCTCCAACTATTGGTTAAGAACCAACCATAGTTAGGAATCTCATTGAAGAGTGAAGACTACTTCCATTATTCAAGCTTCATTTTCATGACTTCCTAACATACATAAATTCAACCAAAAATAAAAAGAACAAAAATCTTACAATATCAATTATTCTTGAGACTTATCTACTTATATTTTGAGTTAGATATTCTAATTTCTTTTGTGAACCCTTAATTTATTATCCAATTATTAAGTTGATTTCCAATCTTTATAAAAGATCAAGTTAGTCCTAATTGATTAGTTGTAGTAACACCATCAATCTCTTAAAAACAAAAAGGTACAAATCTCCATTAAATCATTACATTGCCATTAGAAACATATGTCCCTCCAGATTTCTGGGCACGAGTCTAACGTGAGAAGCAAAACCTAGTATCATAAAGTTGAACGCATAAAGGCCACACGATGAACTATCTTGTGCAACTATTTCAATGGTTGAAAACCAGCTTGCTTAACATTAAAGGTCAGAAACTATAAACAACAAGAAGTTTGTTGACATATGGTTGATTATAATTTTAAAGTTTTGATTATAATAAACAAGTTAATCTTATTTACTAACAAGTTGAATTCAAGTTACTATAGTTTTTCAAAGCATGCGATGGGAAATTGATCGATGATCGTCAAAAGATCAAACATATCATCACAAATCGGACTCATGATAGAAGTCAAGATCGAAATCACACATTCAAGAACTTAGGAGCCAAAATTCGGAGTAAGATCATGAACTTGATTTCTTAGATAAAGTGTAAATGTATTAACACTTTAATATTTAGTAATGAATTCTTAAACTCAAAATTATTCTATGCATTAAAAATAATTTTGTGCATTAAAAGACATTCTAATACAATGATTTGATCAAATATAAAAATGATATTTGGACTTGAAAAATTTTTTTACCTTGAAAAGTTAGTTAAAAATACAAAAGTCCATACTTTTCAAAACATTCGAATAAGAACAAACGGGGACCAAAACGTAAAAATACCGAACTGTCGGACGTTCGACCTACCAGAAGAGGCAGTCAATCGGAAGTTTTCAACGTTCCAAAATTTGACCGTTCTGATATCTGATTTTTACTATACAAATGGATGTATTGGTCATTTGGACAAGAGGCGGTCGACTGGACGAGTCATCCAAACTCTCAGATTTTTTTTGACATTTTGAACTCTATAAATATATCTACTTCTTGCATTTAAAAGATCATTCTTCAATAGTATCAAAGTGACATATCTTTTGAGAGATTTCTTTACACTTAAACTTACATTCATTTCATTTATTCTTCATTTCAAAAACTTTGATTGATTCAAACTCTTTAATCACCATCTTCATCCAAGGTTTTCATCTCTTGTTTTGTACTTAACTTATTTTTATTACTCATAAAAGAAAGTCACATTTTAAAGAAGATTTTTAAACTTACATTACATATATTTCTTCTACTATTTCATATTAAAAACTTTCATTGATTGAATCAAACTTGTAAAATTAACATATTCATCAAAGTTTCTCATCTCTTTCTTGATACTTAATTTATTACAACAGTTCATTAAAACATATATATATATATATATATATATATATATATTGAGAAGATTTTTGAATTTATATTGCATTTATTTCTCCTTCATCCTCTTATTGAATTTTTTTTATTGAATCAAAATTCTGATTATTATATGCATCAAAATTTTTGTCTAACACTTGAGCTTTCATTTATTAATATTTATTAAAATGTTATCCTCTTTTAATACTTATTTTGTTTGTATTATTTATCAAGAGAGAAATTTCATTGTAAAATCACTTTGATAAAGTGTGAGTTGTGTTGAAATTTTGTAAAAATCAATATTGTATAATGATTGGTGCTCATTGTTGTAAGTCATAGTGTGAGCCATATTGAAGTTCCGTAAAGCTCAATAATGTGGGTCATATTGAAGTTCCATTAAAACTCAATAATGAGTCGTATTGAGATCCCGTAAAACTTAACATTGTATAACGATCGTGCTCCTTGTTCGTAAGTCATCAGAAATGTTGTAAATGGTTGAATTGTGCCATAAGTGAATCAACATAGTGAAAATATTTTGCTCGTACCAGATAAATTGGTAACGGAGGACGTAAATTATTGCTTTAGATTGAACCTCCACGATTACATCGTTTGCATCATTTCTCCATTTTACTTAACACTTTCATATTTGCATTTATTATTTGAATTGATCTATTTACTATTTACTTACTTGAATATAGATTAGTTCTTCGAAAAAGTTTAAAAAAAACAAATTCACACCATCTTGATTAGTTATCCTTGGGCTATCAAAGTTGTCCTTTTTGCATCTTGCAAATAAGGGGTTGTTTGCTTTGACAAAAAAATTTAACAGATTTTGATAAAAATTATTAAAATGTGTAATTGAAAAGTTGATAAAAGTTGTGAATTCGATAAAATATATGATTAAGATAGACCAATTGAAAAATTGATCAAACTTCAACAAAGCTTTCTATCAAACAAACACTAAAAGAAGATAGATTCAAGAGTCAGTGTGGATAAATATAGAATTGTAATCCTTTATCGTACCTTTCACAAGATAGTCAAGAAAGAATAGTTGTAGACTTTAAATTCGCTTATCGTTATGATATTGTTATTGGACTATCCCTAAGATTAGAGGTCTTGTCCCCAAGTATTTGCTATTCGAATAACTTGTTAAAAGTATCAATCGTTAGTCCAATTGCAACTAGTAGGAGTGAACACGATTCGATTTGGACGGTTTGCAACATATCTTCAAGCCAAACCATTTAAAGCAATTTGTAATTTTTTCAAACCAAACCAATACACCACTTTTTTCTGTTTGGTTTGATTTAAAGTCATGATGTAACCAAAAATAAATAAATAAATAACATATATCGAATAAATTAAATCTTAAATATTAGTCTAAAATTTCAAGTTAAAACATAATTGGTTTTATTAAAAATATTACAAACCAAAGTTCTATAATTCTAATAATTATAATAAAACAATATTATAGAAACTTTTTAACTCCTTAGTCAATGCTAATGACACAACATTTGCAATTGTAACACATGATTCATTCTCTCTATAAAATATAAGAATATAGCGTCCCCATGGCAAATTTCCCAGTGGCGAAGGGGAGGGCGGTTAGGNTGCAATTGTAACACATGATTCATTCTCTCTATAAAATATAAGAATATAGCGTCCCCATGGCAAATTTCCCAGTGGCGAAGGGGAGGGCGGTTAGGACTCAGCGCGGTAGTGTGCAGAGTTCGATTCCCCGCAAGGTGGAATTGGCTTTGTTGCAAGCGGGAGTAACCATAGGGTTAATAGCTCAGGCCTATCCATAAGCTTTCCACCCTGGCTCCTGAGAGGCACATCCTGCGATTTATCTCTTCCACGATGGTCCAGGGCAGGGTCGGTGGGGGGCCCTCAAGGTTGGGGTTCAACCTTTTTTTTTATATAAGAATATAGTACATGAATTCAATGACTATAATTAAATGATATGAAACAACTAATAAAAGAAAATGATAGAAAGGTCAAATATGATAACACCTTCTATAAAGTTTTGTGAATCAATTAATGCTTCTACCTCATCAAATATTAATGAATTAAATCATCGCCTCAACTATATTTGTATTCAACAAATTTCTAAAAGAATCAAGAATCCGACTACATTAGAAAATGCAAACTCAGAAACAATTGTGGATATTTAAATAGCTAACACATCTTTAGCAATTTGGGAGATAATATTTGTATTTATTCGTATTCAATTTTCATCAAAGTGATATATCGAAAGGTTCGTTTGTCATCTTCAAAACGACCATTCAAGTAATCCACCATCATTCTAGCAATTATTAGTAAAATCTAGAAATCAAGTTAAAACATAAATATTTAATCTGACCAGAAAATTAAGTTGCAAATAAACAAAAAATGTTGTCCACTAAAAATTTAAGGGAGCATGACACAAATTAGAACAAAACAACACGAGTATAAAAAAAATGGCAACACAATTATCAAAATATAAGAAAATTTGGATGGACTGATTTGGAAATTTAGCCGAAATTCGAGAAATTTATTAGTAAAAGAAAAAGAAACGTGTGATTTTGAATTAAAATTTAGTTATAATTGATTACTCAATTATAATGGACGATTGATGAATATGATTCATAAATAGTTGTTCAACACTTCACTAAATTTGAAAGTTTTGCATTCACATTTGTAATGACAAATAGGTATTTGGATACAGATTAATGGAATGTACAACTATCTATTTAGGTATTGAGTTTAATTGAGTTATCCTAATATGAATGTAACTTTTTAAGTGAGATGTGCGTAACTTTAATTGGGTTGGATAAAAGTTAAATTATTTATTTTCAACTTTTTAAAAACGGTTTGCAAAGATTTAAACCTAAATTAAACTATTTCGAAGTGATTTGGTTTGGTTCAAAACCAAAATATTGAAAGATCCACATGGATCCAAATCAACGACTACAAAAAAGTGGTTTCAGTTTGGTTTGATGGTTTGACGGTTTCGTTATTCAACCCTAGCAACTAGGACAACAAGTTAAGGACCAATAGTGCAATTTCCCCAATTTCTTTTGATTCTCAAAAGTAGTGATTGAAGTGTGAAGACGATCAAAAGGCGGAATACTTTTGCACACAGCAAAACTCACAGTAGGCTTTTTCGTCTCTCTTCCCTAAATTCTCTCTCTCTCTCTCTAGTTTTGGAAGCCGTCGACTCAAGAAACGTCAACACTCCGGCGTTTTTAGCTGCCTATAATTGATTGTTTTCAGAAACGCTTCCTCAAATTTAGGCTTTTGTATCATATTTTTGCATCATATGTAGCATTTGGACATTGAAGTAGCTATGCAATTTATTGATAAGATTCAGAGCGATGTCCTGAAAATCACTTATATTTGTCTACAATTTTTTTTTAATCCAAAACCCATTTCATTAATTTAGAAATTTGCACTTTTTATCTTCGACAACTGGTTTGGGATCAGCTGATTTTGCATAATTTTTTCTCAAGTATAAATGCCCGCCAGATATTGGTCAATTTGACTGATTCAGAAATGCCAGCTGATTTAGATAATTCTTCAACCGTTAATGATTACACAGCTTCTGGAGATTCCTCTTCAGGTAATCAAATAGCTCCTTCTAAACCAAGTGTCAAGAAAAAGCGTAATCTCCCCGGGATGCCAGGTAGAATAAATACGAATTATTATCTAAGTTTTTGGTAGTATTTCAAGAAAATGATGCAATCTTGATTGTGGGTTTTTTGTTTTTATAATTTTGTTGTTAGATCCTGATGCCGAGGTGATTGCTTTATCACCGAAGGCTTTATTGGCAACGAATCGATTTGTTTGTGAAATTTGCAATAAAGGGTTTCAGAGAGACCAGAATTTGCAGCTTCACAGGAGGGGTCACAATTTGCCTTGGAAGCTGAAGCAGAGGTTGGGTAAAGAACCAAGGAAAAGAGTCTATGTATGCCCTGAGCCGAGTTGCGTTCACCACGACCCTTCGCGGGCATTGGGCGATTTGACGGGGATCAAAAAGCATTTCTGTCGAAAACATGGAGAGAAGAAGTGGAAATGTGACAAGTGCTCGAAGAAATATGCGGTTCAATCGGATTGGAAGGCTCATTCAAAGATTTGTGGAACTAAAGAGTATAAATGTGATTGTGGGACTTTGTTTTCAAGGTTCAAGATTCGATCTTTATAGCAGTTTTATACCTTTTTTTTTTGGCTTTTAGTGAATTTCTTTTAGATGTTTGTTGTTGATTTTTATTTGACTGTTATGCAGGAGGGACAGTTTCATAACTCATAGGGCCTTTTGTGATGCATTGGCACAGGAGAGTGCAAAAACGCATACAGCGATGGCACCTCCTAGTGCTGATGAGGAACCGCAAATTCAAGCTGTTGAATCATCACCATCATTGCCACCACCCACAGTGGCACCACCACCACAGGCTCCAGCATCGACTATTCCTTCTTCGACTGGTGTAGTGTCCTCTGTTTTGCCTGTTCAAAATCCAGGTATTTGATTGAAAATTGGATATTTGCAGTTTTAGATTTGGAGGTTGTCTATATGTATTAGTTTGAGAAACCTACAAAAATATTTTGTTGTTTATCTGTCTTTGTTCTTGGAGTTTAGCTGTATTTTGTCTGTTACTGGTATTTGTTGTTATCTGCTAAAAACGTTAAGACTAAAAACTAATAATGATTTGAAAGTAAAAGAACTAGAAAGAAGTTCAATGGAGAAAAAGAAATCATGAGAGAGAATTATGAACTAAGATTCATCTAAGCAAACATTTTGTAAAGTAAGAAGCAATGAGATCCAAAAGCTAACAAAATAGAGCAAAGTGGACTTTAGAAAGGAAACTAATATTGATTCTCTTTTCGCTTCGTATAAATTTCTTTAGCTTTTCTTGTTGCTGTAGTCCTTTCAATGAGTAATTCTTTTCTGTTTCTTTTCCTCTTGATGTTGGTATATCTACAGAGTTGGTCGAAAGCAGCAATCCCAGTCCCACTACCACACAGATTCTAGAGACCTCGACCATGACCCCGCCAGTCACCAGCCTAACCACAAGCTTTAGCAGCGTTAGCAGTTCTAGCAGTAGTGGAAGTACAAGTAGTAATGCGTTTGCAAGCTTATTTGCTTCATCGACGGCCTCAGGAAGTTTGCAGTCTCAAACAACTGGATTCACCAACTTATTTCAAGCCCTGGCTCGCCCTGAGCAGACAGCCGATGTTGCACCATCTTCATCTTCAGAACCCGTGTCCCTCTGCCTTGCTACGAATCAAGGGTCATCAATTTTTGGAACAGCAGGGCAAGAGCGCAGGCAATATGCTCCAGCACTTCAACCTGCTGCTATGTCTGCAACAGCATTGCTACAAAAGGCTGCACAGATTGGTGCAGCTGCGTCGAATGCATCTTTGTTGAGGGGGCTCGGAATTGTGTCTTCCTCACCTTCTAGTGGTCTGCAGGAATGGAACGGACAACAAATTAAGCCAGAGGGTGCACCATTGGCTGCTGGTCTTGGATTAGGATTGACCTGTGATGGAGGTTCTAGTTTGAAGGAATTGATGTTGGGGACTCCATCTGTTTTTTGCCCTAAACACACCACCCTTGACCTCCTTGGATTAGGAATGGCTGCTAGTGGCAGCCCATCTGGTGGGCTATCGGCTTTAATGACGTCCATCAATAATGGCCTTGACATTGCTGCAGCAGCAACGGCATTTGGTGGCGGAGAATTTGGTGGCAAAGACATGGAATAGGGAACTGGACTCTAGATCGAATTATCCACTTTTTTTCAACTTTTTTTCACCCGAGCTTCATTCCTGTCAAGTTTACGACCAATCGCTGTGCATGGCCACAAGGTATTCGACTAAATTAATGTTATGGATAGCAACATCTATTAGTGTATAGAAATGTAATTATCAGTGGAGTCAGAGGAGTGGTTGAGCCTCTTCAATTCTGTCTGCCGTCTTTTACCAGTAAAAGCAACTGGGGGCCTAGGCTCTTTGTAATGTTTTAAGTACTTATTCTTGTTCTACTCATAATTATTTTATGAAATACCTGATTAAGATACATAAATCCCTTATACTGACCAATGCTCGATATAATCAGCACCCATAGTAATATATTGTTTTGTTTTAATTGATCAAATGCAAACTTGTCTTGTGACAGTGCTCGTTCTGTGCTAAAGATTTGAACAAATAAAATTAGACAGGAATAATACTCATGTCTACATGTCGGTCAGCTACGAAAGTGTTTTTCTTTTATTATTATTTTTCTTAATAAATTTCCTCAAAATGTTGAAACTGTAGCAGTTGGGCGGCAATGATTAAAAATTGGTTGCAGTTAGTGAAAAGACATCATATGGGTGGATTAAATGAATGAATTTGGATTAGGTAATAGGATTGCTCGAGCATTTTGACCTCTCAAGGAATACTTTATTTGCAACTTATAATAAAGTTCTACTTATGAAAGTACTTAATTAGAATAATCTAAAATTTTGGCATTGGTTGCGATATTATTAATTCGAGTCAATTATATATATATTCACACTTCCTTGGAATGAGACTCAAATCTTGTTATTGAACTGGTAAGATTTCGTTCTTATCATTAGAGCTAGCCCTTGACCTCTAATCTTTCATAACTTCAAATGCATATTTTTATTTATTTTTTAAGATTCTCGAATAGGATAGCTTTCGAACTTCTGCTAAATTCATGGGCCAGGCGAGAGACAATCTGACGAACTGAAACATTTTAGTAGTTAGAGAAAAAGAAAGCAAAAGCATTCTCGTAATAACAATGAGCAAAATGGTATTAACCTAAATCGAAAAAATGGGATCATGGGAGAACAATATAAATTGGGAATAATACATAACTCCTACATATAAAAATCACATTTCAAAACTAACGAACTTGTAAAATCATTTCAAAATCCAGGTGTTAATTTGAATTAATAATATATAATAAATTGAAATTAATTATCCTAACCTCCCACCTCCACCCTCACCCTCACCCTCATCCTCATCCTCATCCTCACCCTAAACGCACTAACCCCACCAAATTTATAATAATCCAATGAACACCCCACCCCATCAATCCCATCCCACCTGTAAATTTTTTTCCCCCCCCTCAGAAATTGAAGTTTTTTCTTGAAGATTAGACCTTACCCTCAGAACCACCCCTTGCTGACCCAAACCTCACCTCGACCCTCGTCTCCGCCCTTAGAAAATTTCAGAAATTGAAAACATTTTTGGGAGATTACACCTGACCCCACTAATAGTCCAAGAATGACTAACCAAGAGGGGGTGAATTGACTTTTTAAAATTTTTCGAAAAATGAATCTAAATTCAAACAAATAAAGGCTAAATAGATTAATTTAAATAATTAGAACAAATATAAAAGCGATAAGTAAAAGAGAGAGATGATACAAACAATATAATTGTGCAGGTTCGATCCAAAGGAATGACATATATCCTCTGTTACCAAGATCTCCATCATGAGTAAGGTCTTTTCACTATGTTGATTGATTTATGGTGGAATCCAACCCTTTACAACGCTTTCGATGACTTACAAATAAGGAGCATCAATCCTTATATAATGTCAAGATTTACGAGATCTCAACATAGACCACTATTGAGCTTTTACGGAACCTCAATATAACCCACACAGTGACTTACAATAAGGAGCACTGATCCTTATACAATGTTGATATTTAAGGGACTCAACACGATCCACACTTTATCAAAGTGATTTTACAATATAATACCTCTCTTGATAAATAAAACAAACAAGTTAAGTACTAACAGAGGCTAACACTTCAATAAATAATAATAAATGATAGTTCAAGTGTTAGATGAAAAACTTTAATGAATATGATAATAAAAATTGGATTCAATCAATCAAAGTGTTTCAATGAGAAGATGAAGAAGAAATAAATGCAATATATGATAAAAATCTTCTCAAGATAGATCTTTCTCTAATGAATAATTGTAATATATTAAATACTAAGAGGAAATGAGAAACTTTGATGAATATGATGATTTTACAAGTTTGATACAATCAATCAAAGTTTTCAATATAAGTTAAAAACTTTATACAATATAAGTGCAAAGATTTTCTTTAAAAATACATCTCTCTTTTAAAATTGATATAAATAAGTTAAGCACAAAGAGAAATGAAAAACTTTGATGAGAGAAATGATTCAAGATATTTGATTCAATAATCAAAGTTTTTGTTATGAAAAAATAAATGCAACGAATGCAAATGCAAGTTTAAAGAAATCTCTCAAAAGATATCTCACTTTGATACTCTTGAAGAATGTTTTGTTGAATACAAGAAGTAGATGTATTTATAGAGTTCAAAATGTCAAAAAATCTGGGAGTTCGGATGACCCCGTCCAGTCGACTGCCTCATGTCCGGATGTATCTATTTGTACAGAAAAATCAGAGACCAGAACGGTCAAATTTGGACCGTTGGAAATTTTCGGTTGACCACAGGGCAGTTCGGCCTTTTTCACGTGTTGCCCCCGTTTGTTCCGATTTGAAGGATTTGAAAAGCATGGGCTTTTGGAGAATATTTTTAAATAACTTTTCAAGATAAAAATATTTTAGAAGTCCAAATATCATTTTTAAAGTCAATCATTTTTAAAAGTCATTTTCACATTTGATCAAACCATTGTATTCGAATGACTTTTAATGTACAAAATTATTTTTAATACATAGAAGATATTAAGCTTATGCATTTGTTACCAAATATCAAAGTGTCAGTTCTTTTACATTTTATTTACGAAATCAAGTCTTTGATCTTGCTCCGAAGTTTGACTTTTAAATTCTTGAATGTGTGACTTCGATCTTGACTTCCTTCATGATTTCGATTTGTGATGATAGTTTTTAATCTTTTGACAATCATTGATCAATTTTTCATCACATGCTTTGAAAAACTATAATCACTTTAATTCAACTTGTTAGTAAATAAGATTAACTTGTTTGTTATAATCAAAACTCTAAGGTTATAATCAATCATATGTTAAAAATTTCTCCTTTTTTTACAAACACATGATCAAAGAAAACAATAAAATATTCCCCCTTCTTAATGCTTTTCAAATCTATCTTACTCAATTTTCTTTTTTAGCATAAGCAAAAATGTAGCAAGGAAAGTTATGGCATATAAGATCAAAACTTTAAATCAACCATAGAAAATAATAATATATTCTCCCTCAATTAAGCATAAGATGCCAAATATATGCAAGTTTAAATAAGATGATAATATTCAAAACATGAGGATGAAATGACGAAAGCATAATCATTTGAGTAAAATTTATATCAATTCCAACTACTTATGCACATAGAATCATACAACAACATTTAACATGAATTCAATTGGTCACTGAAGTTACTTGAAAATTTCAAAACGGTCATTGAAGTTTCAAAATTACAGAAACAGTCACTGAAGTTTGAAAATTTCTTTCACAAACGGTCACTGAATTTTCAGATTTTTTGGACAAGTTTGAGGCAATTTTTCGGCAACTTCCGACCACCAAAATCGTAGATTTCGGATACTGTTGGAAAGCCCACGATGTCCTCTTCAATTACCACTTAAAATCTCCCAAAAACTCCAAGTGATTTGGCTGAAATAAACCCACGAAGTTGGCAAC
>CAIGRO010109047.1:0-10866 GCA_903798355.1 Fraxinus baroniana | reverse complement strand
TTTTAAGGGTATTTTTGTAAGTATATTTAGTTAATTTGATTTGGTAATTGGGCCTCCGTTTTATTCTCAAGTGTAATTTAATTTTAGTTTCAAAAAAAAAGGAGAAAAAAAAGTGTGGAAAAAAAAGAGAAAAATAGAGTGAAAAAAAAGGGAGTGAAAAAAAAAAGTGAAAAAAGAGGGAAAAAAGTGTGAAAAAAGAAAAGAAAAGGTTATTTCCTAACATTTTTGCAGATACCTCTCTTTGACTTAGTTCAGTTCTTTCGACGAACAAAATCGAGAGCTACTGTCATTTGTCTTTTGTACTTAATTACTTGGTGTTTGGCTACTCGATGCTCGACTACTTCGACGAACGAACAAGGAGAGTTTCTATTTCATTTATCAGTGGTTTATATTACTGTTTATTCTAAAATTGCATCGTTTAATTTCTTTGTGATGCTGTTATTCTAATTTTACTTAAGGTTCACATGACCAAATCCCTTGATATGTTATATTCCATAACTTTGCCTAAAGTTACGTAACCGAATCCCTCGACTTATTACATTCTCATTTTACCCATTTATTTTACGTGATCGAATTTTTGACTAGTATTGGACGTGTGCTTTTTTTATTTTAAATGTATCAACAGTATTAGCTTGCCGTATTTGGCTTCATTTAATCCCAAAGTTTCAAAAAAATAAAAAATGCTCAAGTTATTATTTTCTGTTACTTGCACTTATTGTTCATTGATCTCTTCATTGCACATCATTTAGTTGTTAATACAATGTATGCAGTTGCGTAGTGGTCTTGTCATATATATTTCCAATAACCTGACCATGGACCATCCCAATTTGATGCCATCACCAAACATTTAGCACAACTTGCCACTACCCAACAACAGTTCCAAACTCAATTAGCAAATTTCCAAACTAAAATGGCTGCTACTTGTGAAGAGGAGAAATTTAGCTGTTAGGTCGTCCACTTTTAAGCAAATCCCTCATTTGACTAATGTTGATAATTATAAATTGTCCTGTAATAGACAACATCATTGTCGACAAGGTAATTAAAAGTATTTTTGACACGACCATAGGGATGAAGATTGTGTTCATAAGCAAGAACGAAGTTATGACCGTCACAATACTCATTCTCTTCCACGTCATAAGGAGCGTTTTTTTAGAAACAATAAAGTAGATACTCCTACTTTTGATGNGACCATAGGGATGAAGATTGTGTTCATAAGCAAGAACGAAGTTATGACCGTCACAATACTCATTCTCTTCCACGTCATAAGGAGCGTTTTTTTAGAAACAATAAAGTAGATACTCCTACTTTTGATGGTTGCTTAGATTTTGAGGTTTTTATTCAATGGACTGCCCTTAAACAAAGGGAATCGGTTAGTGATTGAGTCTATTGATCAATTTGAGGAATTTCGAATGAAATGTCATGTAATTGAGGATGAGGCCCTGACTTTGAGTATGTTTAGTCAAGGTTTAAGAGATAATCTTAGGCGTAAGTTTTTCCTTAAGGGTGTCATTACTCTTGATCAAACTTACTCTTTAGCTCAAGATTTTGAGTGGATTATTAGTACTCCATTTAAACCGCGTGGTGACAACTATACATCAATATCCTCAAACGACACTTCCTCTTAAGTCTATTAGGAGACATTTCCCGTCAAATGTTCCTCTTGTATTCAAAAATAAGGGTACAGTTTCTGAAATTCCAAGGACTTCTTCTCACTTGCAGTGCTTCAACTCTAAAGACTTTGGCTACATTTCTTCCATATGTGCTAACCAAACCTTAGTCATTGAAGAACAAAAAAAATATAATCGATGAGCGTTTAGACGATCAAGTCTATGTACCTATTCTATGTACCTAAACTTGAAGAATTGATGACTTTGATAATAGTGTGAACACCTCCTTATATAGTATTCAAAATTTTCCTATGAATCTAGGTATTGTACCCCTTGTTCCTAATACCTCTCAGTCAAATGTTATTTTTCGTACCCTTATCCAACCCAGATGTGCTATTGATTTGCGTAATCATAAACTTTTCAAGGAAATATTGGGAATTTGGATTTGATCGTCCCAACAGTTCAAAGTACATATAAAAATTTTGTAAATCGATCTATAAGTATGAGTCCTTATGAAGTTATTCTTAATTACGAGCATAGGAAGCTTTTAGACCTTATTCTCATGTCCCAATATGCTAGAGTATCTATGTCAGCTGAAGTATTTGCACAACATCTTTATGATTTGCATCTTGAGATCGATAAATGATTTGAAGCAAGTAATGCATCATATAAACTTCAAGATGATTTGCAGCATTTTGAATTTAATATTGAGAATTATGTTATATTGCAAGCTTGTAGTGTTGGTTCTTTTAAAATTTTAAAGTATGTTGATCCAAATACATGTCATTGATCTTTTCTTACATTTTGGCTACCACTCTACTTTAAATATTGAGGACTTTATTACTTACAAACACCGTTTCAATTCCTTTGATGATCATTTTCTATTTAATTTTGTGGACTCCCAACCTGTCTATGTTGATATTTCTACTTCCATACCATCTATCACAGTACACAAAGATACAATTGATATTATTCTAGATAAACAGATTGTGTTGACCAATGATTGAGAGATTTGGCGCTTCCTTGTTCATTGGGTCGTTCCACTTGATGCAAACACTGTACATGGAGCCCTATAGAGAAACTCCAACAAATTGGGATTACACTGCTAGAGTTTCGATATTTGGTTCTTATGAAAGATCGTCCCCCATGGTAGAAGTTTATTCACTCGACATGATCGACTTTTCTCCTACCCCGGGAGAGTTGATGCAGACATCATCGAGACATCGAAATTTATTTAATTGTTATTGGGCTTTGTCAGTTAAAACTTAATTTTATTGTTATTGGGCTTTATTATTTACATTTTCTGTTATTGGGCTTGTAGTAGTGGGTTGGCCCAAACTCGTTAGGTTTTTTACTATTTATTGGATTTTTCATTGTAATTTAGACAGTTGATGAATATGATAAATTGAAAGTGGATTGCAGCCCGTTTTCTCCCCTCTTCCTTCCTGTCTTCTCTTCTTCTCGGCTTTCTTCTTCTTCTTCCTCCCTGCTTTCATTCTTCTTTTTCTTCCTACGTTAATAATTCTTCCCCGCCCTGCATCATCTTGGCTCTTGTACCTTCACTTTATCTAAATTAAATGTATTATATATTAAGATCTGAGATTCCATCTTAATATGTCAACCTTATTAAGAAGGGTGATCGTTTAATTTTCTGCAAGTGAACGGGATCGTTATCAAGTAATAAAGTAGTGAATAGAGTGTCGAACTCACGAGAACTACGTGTTTGATCGAGTTAAAACTATTTACAATTTTAATCGAATAGCAAATAAATTTTGTGATTTTTTTCTATACTAATACCTAAATTATCGATTAAACTAATAAAAGTAAGTAAATGTATTTTTCAAATGTGTGAGATGCATTGCTAAGATGTCGAATTCCCCTTATTATTCTATTTTTAGTGTAACAATGACAATTTGGAATAATTCATGTTGGTCAATGTTTCTAATTTAATTGAAAGCCTATCTCGATAGCGATCAAATCTATTCCCCTCCTGTGACTCTTCTATCTCTTAATGAAATATGCAAACATAATAAATGAGTTAACAAGTACTAGAATACCTATTGAAATATATAAAGTATAGAAGTATATCTCTATCATTTATCGAACCTTACAATATTTATTATATTGTGCTTAAACCCTATTGCCTCTCTCGATAACAATAAAATCCACCAACAATTCAATTAGTGATTAAGCAATTGAAAAGAACGTTAAAACGATATTAAACATCCATAAATTAAATCAAATTAATTAATAAAGAACTAAAAATATCATAACAATGGTTCATCTCGTCCTAACAATGTATAAAGTTAGCCTAGTATATCGAAATTACAGGAAAACATATTTAAATGAAAAGATATAACCTGAATTTTTGATAAATTGAGAAAATAAAGATGAATATTGAAATCTTGAATATCTTCAATGGTTTTCTTGATGAATCTCCACTTGCATCTTCTCTTCTTTACCCAAAAATTAGATTTGAATCTTCACTTGATTGAATTTTTGCAATTTCCCTTCAATTCTCTCACAAAAACAATGAATTCTCCTCCTCTGATGATAATAGTTTATGAGTATTGGAGTATAATATGTACATGAGAACTCTCCCCATATGTATTCTATTGTTATGTATTTGTAGGAGTCGGAAATTGGTTGAAAATGACGTCCAAATTGACTTCCAAAAGAGTTCTAATCGAATAAGAAAAGTCCTATTCGAACGCGAATTTTTTGGTCTATGCACAACAGTCAGTATTTTGGCCACAACTTTTTTGTCTGATATCCGATTGATGCGATTCAAAGTACGTTGGAAAGATAACTCAAAGATATAAAACTTATCTAGAAACAGAATATTTCTAATTCGGATGTTTACTATGCTAAAATTGCATCTCAATATTCGACTAAAAATTTGGAATATAACTTGTGCGATTGGAAATTGATTTTAATTATATTTTATTCCTTTTTGAGTTTTAATTCCATCCAATTGCCTCCTAAAAATCTTCAAAATTTGATATTGTGGTCCGAATCAACTATTGAATAATTATAATTTGGTCCTCAAACTTTGAATTTTGCCATTTTCACCATTTTTCGCTTCTTTCTTCCGATTTCTTGTTCAAACATTGAGTTTTACATATATAACATAAAATACAATAATTTAAGATATATTTTGTCAAAAGAACTACCAAATATCGATATTTTAGAACCTCGAATAAGTGTATAAAAATACACTTATCAAAGAGTAGTTCAAGGTTTATAAGAAGTTTACTAATCTTCGATGTCATATAAAGGGTTTGTTTGACTCGACTTTTGCTTTTGCTTTTATTTCTTGTAGAATAGATTTGAAAGGAAACTATCTAAATTTTTATTGGAAAATTAATTTTAAAAGAGTTTCTTATCTTGAAAGTGTTTTTATAAGAAGTCACAATGAACTATATTATTTTAAAAGCTCTTCTAATTGGAAGAAATATTTTCATAAAATTGGTCACACGAGTTCAAAAGGTTTTTTTTCTTTTTTTTTTTTTTTAAACTTTTGAAAAAGTCATATCAATGGGGCCCTAAAATTTGAGGTTTCATCTTAAAATGTCAATCTTATTAACTTGTGTAATCAAAGCAGTTTGGACGTGCTCCTTGGAATTTGCATTTTTTTCACTTAAACATTGGATAAGAGAATAAATCATCAAAATTTAAAATTAGATTTTCCCAAATTCCAAGTGGTCATATTCTCAGATTTTTTAATCTTTACAAGTTTGATTCAATATACATCTCCATTGAATATTTAATAATTTTTGAGTTATTATTTTTATTGATTATTGCCACCTCTGTAATTTTCTTTTACTTGTCTATTTTTTTTTTTTTTTACTAAATTATGAATACTAATAATTAAGAAGGCTCTTGAATGCATAACCTCCCAACATTTTTTTTTTAAATATTTGGTTTTAACACAAAACTAAGGGTAGATTTTAAATTTTAATGCCGTCATGTTAAAATAGTGTTATACAATATACTAAAAATTGTAAGCATCGTTGATACTTGTTAAAGTTTTATTATATATAAATATACTAAAAATATTAGCATTATTAAAACTAAAATATCTTAATTTTGACTTAATAACTTTGTTTAAATTATATTTATTTTGTCGTATCATACTATACGCAAAGCATGTTTAGAAAACTATCTTTTAATTTTAAGTTCTTACCAATTATTTTTATAAATTTTTATCATCATATCCTTTTAGCTATCACGTGATTATTCGAAAATAGGTGTATGTCTCCAATGATAAAGAATCTAATTGAATCAATTCGAAATGAATCAAATATATTTATTTGAATTTTAGGCAAACCAAACAAACAGACTAAATGTGTCACTATTTTCGACAAATTAAATGAGGTATAACTTTTTATATTTTGTGATTTTGGATATATTAATGAATATAAATTATGCATCGATTTTCTCTTTCTAATATTCACATGTATACATACTTTACTTATTAAATTTAATTTGACATATTTATATTCAAACAAATCAGAAAAGAATTTTGGTTTGTTTGTAGAATTAGTGGTAGAATTTAGCAATTGTTTGACATGTTTGCTTATTGTCAATTCAATTCAATATCTGATATTTAATATACTTTTAGTTCATCATTCTCAAGATATGTTCTTTTTTATAATTTTATTTCCTATTTGACTCTCTCTATTTTTTTTATAATTTTTATCTTTTATGCGGAATCTAAATAAAAATTCCCAAATACATTGTTGCCAAATGATATCCCATCACATAACTTGAAAAGAAATTGTCCAATGATGCTCTTAAAGAATTTGGACCCATCCAACGGAACAAAAATGATTTGTCGTGATTTCAAAATCTATATTATCCATTCAAAAATAAGCATTGGACAACACCCTCTAAAAGTAAATTTTCCTTCCGGCCATCCAATTGACTCTAACAAATGATGAAAGATATCCATTCAAATTCTAGAGAAAATAATTTTCAATACATCTATACTTGCAATTACCATTAACAAGTCTCAAGGATAAACAATGCCTAATATTGTAATATACCTTCTTGAACATGTATTATCTCATGGACAATTAGATCTCACACTTTTTTTTTTTTGCGGAGTTTCAATGCAAATAACAAAAGTTTTGGTAAAAGGCCAAGAACAAAAAATAAAAAGACAAAAAGTTATAGGACGTTGACAAAAAATATTGTACATAATGTATTGTTAGTTTAATAAAAAATATTATATTTAATTTGTTAAACTTTTCACATTATATGCATAATTTCATAAAAAGTATTCTTATATATTCTTTTTGACAATTTTAATTTTTTTTAATAATAATATCAATCACATCAACTACTTTAAAAAATATGAATAGTACTTAAAAAACATTACGTATATCATTTATAATATAAGACGTGTTTATAAAAAAAAAAATTATATCATTACTAACGAAATTCTTTATCGTTTCAATTTATTTTTGGGAAAATTGCAGCCACCATACTGAACTTTTCAATTTTTTGCATACTTTGTCTAAACCTTGGATTTGTGCTAGTCACGGTACCAAATCTTTAAAAAACTTGTACCGGAGGTCTGAATGGGTGGAAACCGTGAGTTTGACTGTTAGTTGACTCCAAAAAATTATTTTAACCAAATCAACAAAGAGCAAAATGGTAACTACCTAATTTTAACATAAAAAAAGGAAAATAAAAAAGGTAATACTATTCACCTTCTTCACAAAACCGCCGGCAACACCAAACCCACCTTCGCCTCTGTTCACTCATCCGCGACAATGGATACAGTTGTAATGGATACTGGATCTGAAGAATGAAATCAAATCAGATCTGGAAAAAATTTCTAAAGTTCAAACAGTATTATCATCGATCGTGCCGTGTTTGGAAGAGAAGCTACTTATAGTACAGGCCTTCCGGCACTAGAAAATTGACATTCATCGTCGCCATAGCCAAATTCTTTCACTACGATGTATACAAATTTGATTTAAACAAAATCGTTAGTGATTCAGATCTGAAATTCCTTATGCTACAAACTTCGAGCAAATCGCTGATCGTGAGCGAAGATCTAGACCATTACCTGAACGTGAAATCAACGATCGTGAGCTTTCCAGGGATTTCAAATTTCTTGGGTGGGATTTTTTCATGCTGTGGTGAAGAAAGAGTTGATGTCCATATCCATTTCCCTTTGTGTGATTTTTCAGGTTTTAAGATTTTGGCCACTAGTCCAAGGACAACAAGAAAGCTTCAGTCCTGCTTCCAAACACAGGTTGGCGACGATTTTTAACAAAGTGTGAGCGTAGTATTGGGAGGTGATTCCACCGTTGGTGGCGGAAAGTGGTGGTCGGCAGTGGTGGCCAATGGCGTTTGGTGGAGTGGGGTGGTTTGTAAAGAAGGTGAATAGTGTTGCCTTTTTTTAATTCTTTTTTTTTTTTATGTTAAGATTATGTAGTTACCATTTTGCCCTTTGTTGATTTGATCAAAATAATTTTTTGGAGTCAACTAACAGTCAAACTCACGGTTTCCATCCATTCGGACCTCCGGTGCGAGTTTTTTTAAAGGTTTGGTACAATGACTGGCACAAAACAAAGGTTTGGGTAAAATCTGTAAAAAAGTGAAAGGTTTGGTACCGTGGCTGCAATTATCCCTTTATTTTTTCCCAAGTTCCTGTTACTAGCAGGGTTGAAGGAAATTTCCTAGGAGTTTCCTCGGCGGGCAATAGAATTGCTTATTTAAGCAGTCTCCTCAGGTTTTAAGCGATTTCAAAGTCTCTCTCTGACTCTCTCTCTCTCTCTCTCTCTCACACACACACACACACCCCCTCACACAAACTCACGTAAATATGGAGAAAAAGAGCATGGACATGGAGAATCCGGTTTTTGAATCTGCGAATGCACCATTTCCAGAAAAGCCTGCAGTGAAACCAAAGAAAATGTGGCCGCCATTTGTAAGCGTTCCCGTTCGAGGAGACATCAAGCGCAGAATCTTCAACTCTTTCTTTCGAAAGCTAAAGAAGCTTAATTGCGTGAAAGTATTTAATCCTTGACTTGATCAAGCCAGGCATCCTCTGTTTTCTTTCTGTTAAATAATCATCAATCTTCATGTTTACATCCTAAGTTTTGTTGTTGTATTGTTTTTCTACATCATATATATAGATATATATATATAAAATAGTTGAGAGGATGCTGATTATGCTTCTATTATATCTGCATGATACCCTTTTTGTCTTTATGAATATTACACAGAAGAAAACAGAGCACCATGAATGTGGTGAAACAGGGGAAAAGAAGAAAGATAATTAGCACTTTCTTTTAACATTATGGAATTATACTTTCATATTCAGTTTAATTAAAAATTTCAAAAAGAGAGATTCTGTGTTGTTGCCCTAATATTTGTTTGAGCAAAATATGAGTAGCCTACTAAACAGGAGCTAAATCTCATCAAATGTATGGACCTTGGAAACTCGATCCTACTCATATATGCAGAAGAAACCGAGTCGGAACAGGAAAAAGAGGGCTGAGGGGGTTGGGTGTGTAACCAATATGGGTGCCGAATGAGTGAGTTCATGAAATAGAAAATACCCCTTTTCGTTTGTTCCGAAATAAAGGTTTAGTTGTCTTTTTAATAACCTAATTTGTACAATCGAAAAACACTTTCAGATTCTATTCGTTCACAAAAATTCGACACCCAAGCTAAAAGTTACCCGCGTTTTCGTAGATCCTCTTTATTTCTTCTATTTTTCAATTGATTTAGAATTTTCTCTTCTAACTGCTCCGTATCACAATATCAATGATGTTGCCCGTCTTTAGTTAATTTGTCTTACACGAAAAAGGCCAACCTGTAATTAACATAAATGATCTTTTTTACTTAAATCGATTAAGAAATAAGTAACAGTTGTTTATATATATATATATTTTATTAAATGTTATGATAAAACAAGAAACTCACTTTCCCATTTCATGAGAGCTTTTCGGACATTTTACATATGTTAGCATAGACTTTTGAACCCACTTGGCAGCAATGGGGCCCACTTGATTTGAAAGAATAATGCATTCTTTTGTCTTATAATATGCGTCAAACGGACTGTAAATGATGAGTGTCCTTCCATTCTTCAGAAAAAGAATTTAATGTAATGCTAACATTACTTGCCACCTTCAAGTATAGGTGAATCAAGACGACACAGAAAAAATGATCAAAAGTCAAATTGGTCTATTCAAAGGGTGGACCCAACATTGAAGTTCAACTAAGGTAGACGTTGATCGATCAATGTCAACAATCATTGCGATAGCAATGTCGTTTATTAATATTTAAACTTAATATATATTATTATATTAACAATAATATCAAAGTTAGCAAGTGCTATAAATGTAAGGATTCCAATAATTTTTAAGGATAGTCATGGGTTTGATTCCCTCCTCCCTATTGTCATTAATTTTGGTAAAAATTGTAAAATGGTAAAAATTGGAGAAACAAAAATAAATGCATTGTGAGTTAGAGAATCAAATCAGAGACATCTCATAAGAATTGTAAGCTCTAACCAACTCAATTGAATGAGTCTTTTGAAAATAAGATGAAATAAAAGTTATATAATTGTAAAAAAAAAAAATGTTCTCGACGGATTCAGCACGAATGACCGTGGGTGTTGGGTCCGCCCCTGGGTCCACCACTTGAGGCGAGAATGGCCCAGTTCCCATACATCATTTGACGATTGTTCACATACCCCTTTTTGTTTGTTGAGAAATAAAATTATAATTGTCTTTTTAATGACAACATGCATGTTTCTTTTTAGCTAGTGCACCTTTACTTCAGAATACCCCTTTTCGTTTGTTCCGAAATAAATTATAATTGTCTTTTTAATAACAAAATGCATGTTCCTTTTTTTAGCTTAAACCCAATCTTACTCAAATCGAAATCATAATTCGGAAGACATATCCGAATACTTTAGGAAACTGTAAAACAAATCTGAATAAAACTGTTAAAATGATGAAAATACCCTTAATTTGACTCAAAACATAAAAATGCTAAAAATGGACTCCTAATGTGTAGAATCGAAAAACACTTTTAGATTCTATTCGTTCACAAAAATTCGATACCCAAGCTAAAAGTTACCCGCGTTTTCGTAGACCCTCTTTATTTCTTCTATTTTTCAATTGATTTAGAATTTTCTCTTCTAACTACTCCGTATCACAATGCCAATGTTGTTGCTCGCCTTTAGTTAATTTATCTTACGCGAAAAGGCCAACCTGTAATTAACATAAAT
>CAIGRO010109045.1:5870-20087 GCA_903798355.1 Fraxinus baroniana | reverse complement strand
TAATACTAAATAATTATCAATAATTATCTCATGATTTTACAACACAAAGATATTATAAAGCGTGAGAATATTCCCTCACAAAATCTCGCAAACTCATTGCGAAACCCAAAAAAGATAGCGAGAAAAATCAAGGTACAATATAACAAAAAGATTCAAAAAGATTCTCACACTAATGTGAGAGGTTGTAAAAGTTACAACACACTAACCCACACTAATGTGAGAGGTTGTAAAAGTTACAACACACTAATCATTGTACATCTAGCATGTTTGAAAAAAGAGCCCTCAAGGAAAAAAAGAGCCAAGAGGAATATACAGCACACAACTCTATACAAAATAGTGCTTAAGAAAGGAGAGTGAATAAGCATACAACATATCGCACGAAAACGGCAGCTTTGCACTGTGTGTGTGACAGAAAGATATAGAGAGAGAAACTGGCCCCCTGAAATCTATCTTTTTTTATACATTTGTATTGAAAAACTGTTTTTCTTGGTTATTGGAAGCGGCAAATTTTTACTTATTTATGAGCAAAATCTTGATTCTCTTTTTGCCTTTTTTTTTTCCTGCGCTACAGTAGACTCATTTTCATTTTCATGAAAATTGTTTTCCAATATAGCCAATGTGATAAAAAGGGTCATTATATTCTCTACCCTATTTTCTGTATTCAAGATTCTACTGGCATGTCCGTCTTTCTGTTCATCCATACAATAGATATACTTACATCTTTAGTTTGAAACTTGAATAGGATTCTTGTTTCTTGACAATTTCAGCTGGTTCGTGAGTTAAAAATGGACTTGACAATGATTTTGGGGCATTTTTTGGCGATTTCTTTGGCCTTGAATGTGGGATTCTTGTACAGAGATTACTGCAAGGGGAATAGCCATTATCAAGAATTCTTCGGCTCCAAAAATGAGTTCAAAAATGCTTCTGTGACTCTTCTTGAAGCATCACCACAGCCATTTTCATCTTCTTCGTCTTCAAAAGCTTTTGATGGGATTATCGATCTTGATCAGTAAGTCTATTATTTTATTTATTTCCCACTTAATCTCTTCATCTATCTTTTTTTTTTCTTAATGTGGGGTTGTCATTCAGATCTTCATTCTAGTTCTCTTTGTATTAAATCATCTTCGAGTTTTTAAACGAGTCAGACCAACGAAGTGACATGAAACGGTTTTTATAGTCTGTTCGACTTGTTCATAGTTTTCGAGCTTTGGTCTTCAAAACTTACAGATAGCACGGTTTTTGCGGGTGGATTTGAACTTAAGATATTTCTCTGTTTAACACACATTCACGACACCAAGTTTATTTTTTTCGTAAGCAAGAGTGACTGGGGCACGTTTACATTTTCTCGTAGACAGACTTGAATTCAGGATATGTGTGTGATCAATGTGTTCTCGAAGTTCGAAATCATAGCGTGCAAAGCTATCAGCTTTATCCCACAAACTGCAACTTTCTGAGTAGGGAATTGATACTCGTAAGTGAGCTTTAAAGTATTTTAATAGGAAAAAAAAAAGAATTAAGTACTTAATTGGGTGAAATAGAATTATCTTGGTAGCTTAGTCACCACTGCTACGATTCCCTAACGTGCGCATAGGGGTTTACGTTTTGTCAGTTCAGAGACAGGAACTTGTCGTCTTGTTCTGCTGGCTAGTGAATTCCCACGGTGTATTTTAGAGAATAAATTAAAAGGCAAAAAAAAGTGCTTATTGAATTCATTCATGTTCGATGTTTTCAAAGTAGTGTTGTACTGCTAACATGCATGATAGCACCATGGATGGTCATTCTTGTGTTATGCACTTGTTTGGGTGTTGTGTAAGTTAGTTAATTAATTAATTAAGGAAATTGTTAATTCCATTCCTAGGTTAATTAAGTGCTCCACTACATTAGTGGAGTATGAGGAATTGTGTTTAGGAAGCTTATTTTCGAGTTAAGTACTATAAGTCAATTTGAAATCCGATTCCTCCGCATTAACCTAAAGTCACTTTTGGTATTGAAGGAAAGTTTTGTTTAAGAATTAGCTCGCCGTCCTCTATAATTGGGTCGGATTAGTGGACCACGAGAAGTTAAATTAAAAAATGCGAGCCACTTTTAGTCTACTTATATGAAATGCATCTTTGTGGGTCATTTTTACTCTGTGCATTTGCTACATTTGGACCCCCTTTGTCCTTTGAGATCCTTTAAAGATTGCAAACTGTACACTTTAATCATTAGGACCTTATTTTATATGCACTATGTGGAACTGAAGCACAACAAATTCTTGGTTGCATTTTTACGGTCAACTGAAATCATTTACTTGCCCGGATGTTAATGAAAATTACATCCTAGGTTTTGCTACATTTGGACCCCCTTTGTCCTTTGAGATCCCTTAAAGATTGTAAACTATACACTTTAATCATTAGGACCTTAATTTAAATGTAACGCTATGTGGAACCTTAGCATGACAAACTCTTGGTTGCGATTTTACGGCCAAGTTAGATGATATACTTGCCCCGTTGTTAATGAAAATTTACATCCTAGATTATGATACTTGTACAATGATGGTAGACACTCCGAATCCTTACGTGCTTTCACTGTGAGGAATGAATATTGGACCTGACTTGTCATTTGTCTAATCATTTGATCATCTGATGGAGAATGACCCACATGTGGGCTACGTTCCATCCCATATTGAATCATAATGCAATGTTCCTCGATTATGGACCATCCCTTAATTGGGTGATGTTATATCATGCACTTTATCGTGTTACAGCCCATGCCTTTATTAATTTTGCTGCAGATATCTTAAATTCGTAATGCCCGCCTAATTTTTCTTGTTCCTATCATTATTGTAGACAAGAGTCCGAACCATATGGACAAGGGAATTTAATAGACCATCTGATTGGAATTTACTATTTAGTTTATTTGTTTTTTGCAGAACATAGCATCTTGTGACATTATATGTAATGAAATTAATATGTGCATAACTCTATGCAGCGGAGATCCGACAATGTACGAGAAATATTGGCAGCAGATGGGGGACAAAGCTACAGTTGTGATTAATGGCTGGCAATTCATAAGTTATTTTTCTGATGTCAGAAAAGTTTGCTGGTTTTTAGAGCCGGAATTTGCAAACGCGATTATTAGGTTGCACAAATTAGTCGGAAATGCTATTACTGAAGACCGATACATTGTTGTTGGGACGGGTTCTACACAACTCTTCCAGGCCTTGCTGTATGCTGTCTCGCCACCGAATTCTTCCGAGCCAATCAGCGTGGTATCTGCTGCACCATTTTACTCGGTAAGACGGTATATTAAATTATCCACAACAATGCTTACTTATTTTACAGAACTTTTGAACTGAATAATTGTTACTTAAATAGTGTAATGGGACAGAACAATGCTTTTGATTATAGGATATTTCACAATGTAGTGTGACACACTCCATTCAATGCATGAAGGATTTTGCTTCATTGCATTAATGAAATTCGATACTGTCATGATCTTCTTGGACAGAATGTTTTGGAACTCACAAACTTTCTTGTTATCGAATCCGAACTAAGTCAAACACTACTGTAAATAACTTCAACATTCTTTGGTTTCTATATTGGGTTCATTTACTACTCCTTTAGAGGATTGTAGTGTAATTTCAATAATTTGCTGGAAGGTTAATTCTTGTAGAAGTTACAATAAGTTTAAGTAGCATGATCATTAATGACCAGGATTTGACCGATATTCTCGAACTCTATTGTAGTATTTTTAATCTGATTATTACAAATTTGCTTCCGCTTTAAGATTTATCATATTCCTTTGTCTAAAATAAAAAATTCTGCTGCTGACATTGAATTTGCTTAGGCGAGAGGGTTATCATAGGAGCCAATTTCTCGCCCCTTGATATGGGAGAACACGATTTTAAGATAAATGCTCGTATAAATTAAGCTATTATTTTGGAACCCTTTTTTCTGTTGAAGTTTAACACTGAAACTGTAATTGCTTGCAGTCATACCCATTGATTACCGACTTTCTGAAGTCTGGACTACACAAATGGGCAGGCGATGCCTACACATTTAACAAAGACGAGCCTTATATTGAACTAGTGACATCCCCAAATAATCCCGATGGCTTTCCAAGACAAGCTGTAGTCAATCAAAAGCAAGGAATACTGATTCATGATTTTGCTTACTACTGGCCACAGTACATTCCAATCTCTTCTCCTGCAGATCATGATATCATGTTATTTACTGTCTCTAAGAGCACTGGCCATGCTGGATCACGGGTCGGGTAAGCTTTGCAATTTGATAATACGTTCGAAATTTTTCTTTTATTTTTGCTCTCCAGTTGTTAAATTCAGTTGCTTCAGATCATGCTTTTTAGATTTGTTGGACTTGCATATTTTTTTTCTATTTTTTGCATGTTTGGCTAAGCTCAAAAGTTACTTTTAATAAACTATTCGTGCAGAACGTGTTTGATCTTTTCTAAAAGTTGCCCTTTTTTCTTTTTTGGAGGATTTCCAAAAAATTACTATTACTTTTTTGAAGCTAGAAAACTTTGCTTATACTTGTTCCTTACTATTCAACTCGAATAAAATGCTGAAAATGGTTGGATCATTTACGAGTATCACATACATCTTGCAGTTGGGCTCTTGTCAAAGATATAGAGATTGCGAAGAAAATGACTGAATTTATCGTGCTTAGCACCATAGGCGTGTCCAAAGACTCTCAAATTCGTGCAGCAAAAATCTTGCAAGTTGTATCCGATAGCCACCAATATAAAGGTGACTTCAAGGAAGGTCAAGCCTTCTTTGAACGTAACTATAACCACATGGCAAGGAGGTGGAAACAACTTAGAGATGCCGTGAATATGTGCAAGCTCTTTAGTTTGCCGGACTTCCCCACTGGCTCGTGCACCTTTAGTGGCAACACTTTTGGATCACAACCCGGTAATTAGTTTTGTTTTTTGGATTAAACTTTTGTCTACAAATTTGTTTTATGCAATTCCATTTACTTTTACTTTTCCTTGCTTTAGCTTTTGCTTGGCTCAAATGTGAAGGAGAGATTGATGATTGTGAAAGCTTTCTTCGTGGTCACAAGATATTAACTAGGGGTGGAAAGCATTTTGGCGGTAGTGAAAAGTACGTTAGAATCAGCATGTTACCTCGTGATGAAACGTTTGATCAATTTACTGAGAGATTGTCTAGTATTAATTCATCGTAGTCCTTGATTATGCTTATTTTCATAGAGAAGTTTAGGCATACGGTATTTGGAAAAACAAATATTTTCCACGATCTTTATATATATTTTATAGTTTCTGAAATCATTCATCACTATGTTTCATGATCTGTGTGTGTACAAGGATGAGCTCATGAGCAGTGAGTAGACATGAATGTTGATTATGCCCAAAGAATAATGCGGTAGTTTAGTATTGCTTTGAGGGTGTCGATTCTACATGAAGATAGAAATATTTAAAGGATCCAAAAGGTGAATGCTCTTTTAAATGTGTGAAAATAATTTGTTTGTTTCAATGAAAATAAAATCAAGGTTTGGAAATTGAAATAGTAAAACGTCATAATTTCCTCAATTGGATTGAGTCATTTAACAGCAATCATAATTTTGTTTACTAGAAAAAGATTAAAAAACAACCATATATTTAAAACATAAAGCAGTAATGAATCACATCAGTGAAAATAGATAGGATTTTACTATTTATACATAAAAAAAATGTACATATAAATTACATAATATGACGTAGAGGAAAAAAATTGGATAAAAAAAGTTAATTGAGTTTAAACTGACAAATGGTAGAATGTCGTATGACATTATGTAAATATTGATGTACATGTAACATGATCTTTCCAACAAATTCCATCAGTGCAGGCTCACAATTGTAGGGAATGAGAATGCATTTTTGCTTTTAACGGAGCCCAAATAGACGCCTCTTACAATTTTAAATTCGTTGAAAATTATATGGATTTAGTCTTTGTTTGACAAATTTATAGAGAAACATAATAGTGGATTGCACGAATTATGTGGATAATAATGAGTAATAGTTGTGTATATGATTAAAATTAATATTTGATATTGACCGAATTTAAAAATGAATTTAAAAATGGTATCCAACCAGGGACACTAATTGTTCCAACATTCTCCAATGTACATTTCATTACTAAAAAGTGAATACACATACAATGTACATTTCTTGAATCATACAAATTAAGAACCAAATGGGATTCTAACATGACTTCTTCTAAGCCATAACTCATACATAACCATATGAAAGGCATCAAAATCAACTGGAAAATTATGCCACTGAAAATGCTTCTGCACTTTCATTACATTATTCTGCAACTTCAAGTACTCTTCCAACCCTATTTCTTCAAGTACATTCTTCAGCAACGGAATATCTATAGTCGAAAGGACGAGAGAGAAGCTGTTCCAGTTCAAAATGTCAGCATACGGGAGATCATAGTGATCTGCCAAGACCACAGGGACACAGCCATAGTATAAAGCATCACCAATACGAGCTGTGTTAACTTCGAATCCTTTGGCGTGGATGCAATATTTGCAACCTAAAAGTGCTTCTGAATACGGCGTTTTCAGGCGAGTATGATGGATGGACATGTCGGAGTCGTTTTTCCAGATTTTAACAAGAAACTGTCGAACACGAGAGTTCATTGCTCCGGCATAGAAGGCTAGCTTTTTCCTATAGTTACGAAGGACAGACAGTGACGCCAAACTTTATGGGGGTAAAAAAGAATATGTATAATTGGGATTTGTTGGATGGTATGCTAAAAATATAGGACTCGTCATAAAGAACACTTCATAAATGTAGATGTTAGACCTATGAATGGGGGATATTCTCAAAACCCACACAGAGAAAATGAAGTGAGTTGGACAAAAAGAAACGCAATTTGGACAAAAATATGAAGTGGCTTAAACAAATTTTTTTTGTCCATAACCTACTTTTGCAGGCCTCCCTTAGGGAGCTGCTGTCACAATTGAATTAGAATTCGCAGCTATTGACTCTGATCTTAGAGATGCCGGCCAACATTTCATAAAATTTTATACTCACTACAATAAAACAACTCATATTTTATAATTAAATTAATTAGATTTTAATAAATACATAATTTTCGATTTTGACAAATGAGAGAGAGAGAGAGAGAGAGAACTGGGGCTCAAAAAATTAGAGTTATTGCCAATTATATACCTTCTAGACGATCAATTGCCAAGTAATATTTTTTTCCCTAATTAGTTTGGCAGGAAATTCTTTTTAATTGTTAATTATTGTATGGAAAAGTAAATTTTCACAATTAAGAGCCTGTTTGGATCTCTCTCTCTCTCACCCAAAATACGTTTTGGAATAATATTTTGATAGAGATTGTTTGGTTAAAAAATAAGTTTAGTTTTAGATTTTTCGAGTGATATTATTTTATTTAAGATTATGTGGTGGAAAATAAGAAAAAAATAAATTATTTTGGAGATAATGAGAATAAAAAAGGGCTAAGTATATTCTTAGTTTAAGTCACAATAAATTGTCATTTCTAATGAAAGTTCTCAATTTTCATGATTAAAATTTTCTTTATAACTTAAAAAAAAATGTAACCATTTTCCAAGGTTTTGAAGAATTTTCTAGGATTTCCAAAAAGTCTCTATTATAAAATTGAAATATTAGCCTTTTAGAAATATCTATGCAACTTCAAAGAGGAAATTGTCACCTTTGAGATGGCGCACGAATTGGGGGTTCTCCTTTCCTTGGCCAAATCTGTGGAATGGATGCATCTTTATGAGTAACATACCCCGAAAGAAAATAACTCGAAGAACAAACAACTTGTATTGCATTCACTTTCACTTCTACCGCTTCTTCCATGGCTGTTTTCCCCACAGAATGACAAGCTACATAAAAATGATCCGCGCCCCCACTTCGATTCCAATAAGGATACTTAACACTAACGTTGTCAACATAGTTTTTGATGAATTTCTTAATCCCTCTAACACCAACTCTCTTGTCATGCCTCAATCCTACCATTGAAAATGGCATGTAGAAAAGGTCTGCTTCTGAAGGGTCATTTGTTATGAAATGGCTTTTGAATAGAGATTTCTTGAAATAACTTTCACTTGCATAGTTGCCACTAGGTTCATAGTCCACTGGTAGAAGAATATTTGCAAAGGGATCGTTTTTCGTGTGAGGATATACGTATATTTTAAAGCTTTTGTTCATCTCCTTGTATTCTTGCTCGAAGAGAGTTTTGTCATGGAATACCTCGTCTTTGCTCTCTCTATTTCCTGAAATAAATAAATAAATAAAAAGTTATGTTTTACGTGAATAATAATTCCAGTGGAGTGCTCATATCCTAGCTATGTGACAAACGCATGATAAACAAGGCGGCTCACTTAAAAGTAAAAATGCTCTCTACGAGCTATCAAGACCGATCAACAGTTCACTCTCAAGTAAAAGAGATGAGCTAGCGGCTAATTTCACTAACATGTGTAGGGGCGGACCGAGAACATTTGTGTTATAGGGTCATTTTGGGGTAAAAAATGAGAATTCAAAAAAAAACTCAGAAAAAAATAATTGTGGGGTCACTTGACCCCACATGACCCCATGTGGGTCCGCCCCTGAACATGTGGTTCTCCTCGTTGTCTGCAACTACAACGTACCAATTTTCTCGTGATCACTTAGTCCAGCCCATTTTTTTTAAAATAGATTTTAAAAAAAACGTGAATTTTATAGAGAATGAGTGGTTAAAAAGTAAAGAAGATTTTTGATCTACGTATAAAATTATTTTATTAGGAGAATGTGTAAGTAAAAATAAGTACGGAGAAAAATAATTTTTAAAGAATGGTGGCATATTGACAATGCAATTATTTATCTACAGTGAATATTTGATATAATAATAATAATAAATTATAGATATTATTTCTTCTGCAAAACACAAGATTTTCTATGCTACATCGGTGCTCACACCCTTTTCAACGTGCTAGAAAGAAAACGCTTTTACGGAATTCCGAGAATCAACAAATTAACTAGAGTTTTCTCGCCCTTCCGCTCGACTCTTTAGTCTTGAAAACGCTAAAATATTAACGGAAGTGAAGAAACGTGAAAGAACTTTCTTACCGGTCGATCGGACTTTTGGTATTTCATTAGGCCACTGAAAATTATCGACATAACCCTTGCTCACATTTCCCACTTCGTTAAAATCGTCAAGAGCCGAACCGTTTGTCTGTTCGTTGAGTGAAACTCTTTTAATCACTAGTGTATGCACAGCTGGTTCTGGATTAAGTATCGAAAACTCGAGAGGTGGATTCAGGGTTTTCCCCGGAACATTATGAAGTTTCAAGGTAGAAGATATGGAGAAACAAATGAATAACGAGGTCCCAAAAGCCAAGAAAATAAACAAGCCTCTTCTTGAATCTTTGTGCAGACGAAGCAAAATTGGACCAGCCATCTCTCACATCATAGAAATAGAGAGAGAACCGAGTCTATGATCATGTTATCATGTTCTGTACGAGACTGTATCCCTTGCTGGTTTTAATAAATTTTGTTTGATTATAAAATTTATTGCTATTATCGGATATAAATATTTTTTTTATACAAATCGTGCAAATAAGGTTGAAAGTTGAAAGTTACATGTTTAAATAGAAAATAGTAGTGCTTATATATTCACGTGCATGAGGCATAAGTTTTTAAAATAATGCTACTTTGCCTGAAAAATGTGACATAATTGTTGACAAAATAGGTGTTGGAAAGATGTGATTGGTTAAAAAAATTGATCGTGTTTTAAACAGTTCAATGATATGTTGACATATGACATTATGTCAACCATTATGTTCATTAAGAAATGTTGCGTTGGTGTATAATTTATTGGTCAAAATTAGGGTTTATTGGGGTCGGATTAAAATCTGATTTTAATCTAAGTCAAAATCAAACAATCAATATCAACCACACTTTTCATGGATCTCACATCTTTTCAACCACACATTTCAAAAACTTCTATCACAATCCACTAAAAATCTAATTTTAATCCACACCAAAAACCCTCTTAATGTCTACAATGAAAAATCACTTATAAGTTAAGACTTATAATTTACTCAAATGATCTTCTTTGCTTTCCTTTTTCAATTCAAATATTTTTTTTGTTTGATTCTTGAAATAGAATTTTCCTCTACAATTGAGTCTATTTCTTTGTTGATATATGGATATGTCTTGGCCAAAATGTTGACAGCTCTGCTAACTAGCTAAGAATATAGAAGTGTCCAAGACAGTAAAATGAAACACAGGAAAGGAAAAGCAGGTGGGAAAAAGTAGAATTAAAGCCACAAAAACAGAAATGAGAAATGCTAGGAAGCTCATGTAAAATTCTAGACCAAAATATAGGCCCCGTTCGATCGTGCTTAAAATCTCATTAAAATTGAAAATATAGTCGTTATTGGGTCTAACTCATATAATAAAAGTCAACAATAACAGCTAATTTTTCAATTTTAATTCGATTTTAATCTCTACCTAAACACCCTATAAGAAAGGATTAATCTATTCGTACACGAGGGTGTAAACACGAGGGTTTACACCCCCGTTTACACTCCCCTCACATGAGGGGAGGGTCCACGATGAATAAAATAATCGTGGCTCTCCCTATTGTGAGGGGAGCAGGTGGGGTCGAGTAAACGAGGGTGTAAACCATCGTGTACGAATAGCAAAGTCCCATAAGAAAGCCAGCCAACCTTGCAAGTGTCACATCCATTGGTTTGTGAGAGCTAGAAGCTAGAAGATTTAAATCTTTTAACTTGTTGATGAGGACTAATCACTGTTACTGGTTAAGCTTTTATGAGAGCGTGTTTAGATTCAATCACAAAGTACTCTATTTATAAACGACGCATCTTAGGTTCAAAGCATGTAATTTTTTATTTTTTTAATAATTTAATTATAGATTAATTAATTCTTAGAAAAAGACAGTCATATCAGGGTTAGCATTTTGTGCACGAGTTAGCCCAATAGAAAGTTTAGTGTTGAATAAGGGACGGTTTCCACTAGGTCATCCCAAAATGACCCGAACCAATTCTACATAACCTAACCCACTTTGCACCTAGTCAGGGTGCTTATTTTTTTGCTATTGTCTCTCACCAAGAAATAACTACTATATGAGGAAGGTGGATACTCCTAAGTGTTAAGATTTGGAGTTCCATCTTAAAAGGTCAACCTTATTAAGAGGAGTAGCCCAAGATCTTTATTAATTGGTCTGTGTCTACATCTTTATTCGATGTGGAATTATATCTCTTAACACGCCTCCGCAAGATGGTAGCTCGTTTGAGCAGACCAATCTTGAAATTCACGTGTTCACTTTTGGAGTCTTAACGGGATCGTATCGCTCGTTGGAGTATAATGGGCTCTGATACCATGTTAAGATTTGAGGTTCCATCTTAAAAAGTCAACATTGTTAAGAGGAGTAGCCCAAGATCTTTATTAATTGGTTTGTGTCAACATCATTTATCGATGTGGGATATATATCCCTTAATACTAAGATCACAATACTATGTGTGTGACATTCATTCAATACCTTCTCTCAAATTTTATGGAATATGAATAAGTGAACTTGTTAAAATTTCAAATGAACAAATTCAAGTACTCCTACCTTCACCTCTTTCCAAAAAAAAAAAATAGAAAAAAATGTTAAAGAGACTTCTGATCTTTGGCATATTTATCCTACATTAAATTGGTCAAATTGTGAGACTTCTGATCTATTGGCATATTTTTTAATGAAATTGTTAAGAGGCCTTTTGACACACATTTATTAAAGGGTTTGGAATGTCACAATTTACAAGATTTGGGACCATACCATATATTTTTGAAAGGCTTGGAATCTGACGGGTAAATTTTCCTTCTTAAACTTGGATATAAATTCTAATTGATATAAATATTTTAAAACAATTTAGACCCTTAGCTCCTGTTTGGTGGAAATTAAAATCAAATTTTTATAAAAGTTGATGAAATGTGCGGTTGAAAACAAAATATCCAAGAATCAAGTGAATAATTTAATTATAGATTTCTCGTGTTTGTCATCTAAATTGGTATTTTAGCATTGCTTATATTTATACGCGAGACAGCCACGTGGTATTGCATGTCAACCATCTGTACACTGATCTTTCTGGCACGTGTAATCAGCAGTATTTTGTTTTCTTATTCATGCAGCCTTGTCGATATCAGTTTTCTGCCTTTTTTTCTTCTTTCATCATTACAATATTTATACCATTTATAAATTGCATTCAAAATAAAAAATTATATACAATCACTCCCGTTTAGCATCGATAGTTCAGGAACGAAACAAGGCTATGGAGAGCGCCACCGCGGAGCCAAGTGTAGGCCTGGAAGCTGGGGCGGAGCAACTGTCAACGGCGGCAGAATCAGTGGAGAAGATGAAGATACTGGTGGCGATTGACGATAGCGACGAAAGCTTTTATGCACTGGGATGGGTTCTTGACAAATTCTTCCAGCAACCATTGGCACTGGGTCAGTTTGAGCTCACAATTATGCACGTAATTGAGCCATTCCCCTACTACGTCTTCCCCGGCGCACCCGGTAAGGATTTTGATAATCGTCTTTCTTTCATTATTTAACCATTCCGTTTTGCATGTATATCTATGAATAGCCTTTCTTCAAAAGGGTTTGTTACTTCTGTTAAAAATGTGTTCATTGATTCACCACCGTCGATCCTTTCATGTATATCTGCGTTTGAAGTGTAGTGACTAAATTTTTCCGTTCATTAATCCGAATCAGCTATTTTTCCAACAACTTCACTACATTCTGTGAAAAAAATGGAACAACAAAATGCTTCAGCGATACTCAATCATGCTCTGCAGATTTGTACTGAGAAAAAGGTTAGTTTAAGCTATCATATAACAAAATCATGCTTAGCTTTAGCTTGGCTTCAATGTCACAATGCCCTATTGAATTCTCAAATAAATTAACCAATCCCTTTAGTTTTATAGTTCTGTTTTTAACATAATTAATAAATATTGCTTTGCATTTGCAGGTAGAAGCAAAAACTTCCCTCCTTGAGGGAGATCCAAAGGAAGTGATTTGTGAAGCTGCAGGGCTCATGCAAATGGATCTTGTTGTTGTAGGTAGCCGTGGACTTGGAATGATCAAGAGGTAACATTTTAACTTCGACTAAGCCCCGCCCCGTTTGGTTTAGCTAAAAATCTGAATTAAAGCACAAGTCAAAGTCAACCATTAATTTTAACAACACATATTTCATTGGATGCACACTTTTCAATTACATATACGTTCTATCAAATTTTATCAATATCTACTCTGTTTGGCACGATTTTTGCCTTTGGTACTTGTAAAAGAGTATCTGGAGGAGATATCTTAATTTTTGTTAGTAAATTAATTTTTAAAAGCATTTCCTATTTCGGAAGTACTTTTAAAGGGAAAGCAACATGGGACTAGATTTCTCTAAAAGTTCTTCTAACTATTAGATACACTCTAGTAAAATTAGTCAAACGAGTGTCAAATGGGCGAAAATCTGATTTTTATCTAAAACAAACAGGGGATAGTGATAGGCCTGCGCATCTTAAAATCAAAAGCATTTTCCCATGTCACGCATTTTGAATTTGATGTGATGCTAGTAAAATTTGTTAGACGTATCGTGGTTGAAGAAGAATCTTGTTTGTATTTGATATTTCATTTGATGACGTATCGATTAATCGAACAATTAAATTGCATTGTCGTGCAGGGCTTTCTTGGGAAGTGTTAGTGATTACGTTGCTCATCACGCAAAATGTGCCGTTCTCATCGTAAAGCCATCGAAAGAATCCCAAAAATAGTTGCAAATTAAATGTGGCTTTGAAGTCTTCACTTATATGCACAAGATAGTTACCCTTTCCATAGCTCTGCAAACTTAATTTTTCTTGTGGACTTTTGTTAAAGGAAGGTTGTGGTAAGTGGATGTAAATAATATACCCCGGGAATACCTCCAGGGGTCATGCTCGTTCCCATACATTTGAAATGATATGCAAGACATCGCGCTGTTTTTTTATTGATGTAGTTATGTCCGTGTTTCATCATTCATGTGTGAGCTTTCATTCTTTTTAAATTACTGATACTGAAACTTAATTTTAATTATATATTTTTTTAATAAAATAATTTACACGTAAATTCAAATTTTTATTTTTTAAAAATCACTATTACAGAATTTACTCTCTCGGTTCATATATATATATATATATATATATATATATATATATATAT
>CAIGRO010109028.1:0-15172 GCA_903798355.1 Fraxinus baroniana | reverse complement strand
CGAGGAATGCTTACTTTCGATTACAAAACTTTAGTCAATTTAATTTTAACAATAAAAACAAACATACAATAAATTTTGATTTTGGAAATTAAGAAAAATTAACTAAATCCTATAAAATAAGAAAATATAAACAATTGGAGATTTTGAAGGAAAAACGTGGTTGAAATTTATGATTTCGCTTAACCGTCGCCTAGTTAATTTCTCTATAAGACAATTAATAAATTACTTATTTACGATATTACACTCGATTTTTCAATTCTAGTTAATTACCTCTCTCAAACGAAATTAACCATAATTGATTGGTTAACCTACTATATCTCTATATCGATTAAAACCAAACAATCGCATTAATTCTTTGTAAAAATGACTCATTGGGTCACATAGGGCTAATGGTATACTTGATTTTCCAATTTTAGTTAATTACCTCTCTCGAGCGAAATTAAACACAATTGATTGATTAACCTACTTTATTTCTATGTTGATTAAAATCAAACAATCGCATTAAATTTTTGTGAAAATGGCTCATTGGGTCACCTGGGCTAATGGTATATCTCTATCCACTAAACAAACATAGAGTTTCTACTATTTGATCTAAAATACATAATTTCTCTCGAACGATGTACAAATCACTAAACACAGTCATCTATTGGCTACATAAATGAAAATGCATAAAATACAATAGTAGAAACACACGAAAAATAAATAACACAACATTAAAGAGCAAATATTAAAATTAATTAAAAGTTAGGTTAAAATAATACCACAAATCTCAATACAATCAATTAGATCATTCTATATATTTGATAACAAAGGAGAATATGCATAACATTCATTACATAAATGGCAAAATAAATGAAAAAATAAAAAGTATAGATAAAACTCCCTTTTTTAGTTTGACTTTGATTTTTTCAAACACTCCTTCAAATCTTTGATTGAATCTCCTTATGCTCTAGATTGTATCTCTAAAAATTGCAAGAAGTTCAAATGAAAAGAAAAGAAAATGAAATGAAAGAAAATAAAAGAAAGAAAAAAAAGAAAAAAGAAAAAGAAAGAACCAGCCAACAGCAAGCAGGAAGAAAGGGCCCAGAAAAATTGCACGTTCACAGGTTTTAATACCTAATGATTCAAAAATTTCAGATTTGGTCCCCAAGGTTTTGGAAAAATGGTAAAAAAGGTCCCGTATTTTTAAAGACGTCGCTGCAGCGCCGGAACAGTGGTGTTGCAGCTAGAGATGACAAAAAAATCGGCCCCGCCCAGCCCCGACGAGTTGGCGCGGTGGGGCGGGACGGGGTGGGGATTGTCGTCCCGCCACGGGTCGCCGGGCTGGGCGGGGCGGGGCACCCCGCGAAGTTAAATAAATAAAAAAAAAATCGAATATTGTTTTTTTATTTTTATTTTGGACATTGTTTGTTTTCATTGCTTAATTTGTATATTAATGTAGTTATTTTAAGTATTGTTTTTTTTTTATTATAAAATTTTGAATTTGTAATTAATTAAAAAAATTTGATTTTTTTTTTTAAAAAAATACAAATGGGGCAAGGTTCCACCCCGCCCGTCCCCACCCCGACCTCGCCCCGCCCCGCCCCGCCTAAGGTGGGGCGGGACGAGGGGTGGGGCGGGACGGGGGATTGGCGGGGCGGGGCGGGGCGAGGGTGCCCCACCCCGAACCCGCCCCGTTGCCATCACTAGCTGCAGCTCCAATGCTTCTGTAATATTGCACGAAATTGAATAAATTTTCCATTTTGCAGCTAAGTCCTCTATTATTTGTGCACTAGGTCCTAAACTTTTCTTTCAATTTTGCCGTCTATAAATTGCATATCAATATCCTCCATCTTATTGGATTATTCACTTTGATCCCCAACTTCACATTTTTTTTATACTATTAGTCGTTTTTCCTCATTTTGACCTTTTTCTATTTATTTGGCCAAAAGCAAATATTATAAATAGAATTTCATTTATTTTATCAATTAAAAAGCAATATTAACATCCCGTGTGGCCCCCATTCTTTCCAAATTTTTCATTCCCATTTTCACTTTTTGCGGGCCCCACGTTTGAAATTACATGATTTGTGCCAGAGTAGTTATGGGTAAAGTAGCCGTTGAAAATGGGTTGGACTAAACTACCCAATTTGTCATCCACTATTTACCAAAACACCTAGCTATTATTACCCTACACATTCTAATTTCCTCTACCATTAAAAAAGGGTAGTTTGGGCCTATTGGACATTTGTCTGTCATATTTTCTTGAAACTGTACACATTTAGACAATAATGTCCGAGGCCCCACTATTGCAGCCGTCCAAAAACCAAGAAAAATGAGGTAAAATTGGAAAAAAATAAAAAATGGGGCTCAAACGGGAGCTTAGATCTACTTCATTTGAAGTGTACATTGTTAAGATTCATATGAGATGTTGAATTTAAATAATTTTTGTTGATTCAGGTTGATGCGTGTTTCTCACACACAAGCCTCGACGCGTCGATCTTAACTTGTGGCATCTTGGCCATCATTATGCATTTAATATGAAACGGTCGTATGCATTGGAAGTCGAAACGCCTCAATTGTCTCTTCATGGTAATATGCAAAAATATCAAATCATTGGCGCGATTGTCCACAACATATTTTATTGACAACCAAAAAGGAGCCTATGCAATCGTTTAGTGTTCTAATTTTATTTTTTAATTTATCTATATATCTTTTATTAAAACAATTGTTTAGTGTTCTAATTTTATTTTTTTATTTTTTAATTTATCTATTAATTCTGATTATATTTTCTTTTATAGGCACAAGTATATCTCTATTATTTTTCAGAAAATAATTAAGCACAATATAAAATGATTTGATTTTTTCTCTTTTTCTTTCACAATCAATTTTTATTTTTCTAATAAAAGTAACTAAAACTTCATAAATAGCAGGAGTGCAAATATTAATGCAAGTAACTAACATAAATAAGAAAAATCTTACAGTATTGAAGCAGAAGGTAAAGACAGATTAATATCAATGAGAGATTTCACTCAAACTTGCTCTCATATGTTAGTATACTCAGATATGAGTGATCGGTGTTGTTTGAGTTTAAGAAAGTGGGTTATGGTCCAACACGACTTCTGCACTCTTATTGATTTTCTCTCTGACCATTTTGCATATATCACAATAGATCACACGGAATCACAGTTTTCATTTCATCTTGAATGGTAACAGAGTTCTCATGTCTTTCCCTAAGAACGCCTAAAACGCCCACACACGACAACAAGATACTTGCATTAACCCTCAGTGTTTTCACCGTTGAAGTATAAGTAAGATAATAGCTTTTGAGTCAAAGTAAAGTTAAAATCAATAATTAATTTTAATCACACATTTTATAAAATCCAAAAAAATTTGACCAACATTCTATCGATTTTTATCAAAATTTATTAAAAATATGATTTTAATTTTTATCAAACAGGAGTCTATTAATTTATGTATGAGCCACATTTTTTGGAAAATAAATTTTATAATGATGATTTTTTTTAAAAAAAATATGATTAAAAAGTGGAAAAAATTTAGATTTACGTGTAAAATTATTTTATTGAAAGAATGAAATATTGAAGATGAGTTTGAGGGAAAAATGAAATTTTAGATAATGAGACTAAACATAACTAAATCTGGAGGAAATGATCCATTCGAATGAAAATCGGGTGAAAAACCCTTATCTCGTCTCGTCAACTATATCTGGACGAAGATCCATTCGATTGAAAATCTGGTGAAAACCCTCGTCTCTTCTTGTCAATTACCTGATCATTTATTTCTTTTCTTATTCTCCGGTTTCTGTTTTTTAATTATTTTAATATAATCAGTCTACTTTGAATTACATTTTAATTTTGATCAATTAATAAATTTTTATATGAAAATCGTTAAAGATTGTTTGCACTTAACTGTATATTTCTTAAAAGGTTTGAAAACTATATATCGAGTTTGAAAAAAGAAAATTATATATATATATATATTGCCAAGTCAGTTCTTTCCTTAATTGTAAACAATCATTTGTATCAAAACATGCAATTAGTAAATTGATATGCAAGTTATGAGCAACCGAAACAAGATCGAACACTATAATGAACGTCTCCTAGAAATAAGAACAATCAAAACCAATTCCGAGATTTTTATCAGTATACTTCATGATCAGACTAGAACCAGAACTCAACTGCATTGCAGAAAATGTAATGGAGGCAAACTGAATTTTCTGTAATAATCAATGGTGTTAAAAGAGGTCTAAATTGAATTTTCACACAAACCAAAGGTCACCTGCGCATATGGGGGATTCCCAGTGGGTTCATCGATGTGAATACCTAACAAAATAGGGCTAATTGACATGAAAAATTGAAAACAAATGCATTCAAGGACAAGATTCTGATATTCCTTGAATATGATGCAAAAAGGTCATGCAATAACAAGCACAGTGAAACAAATTTTTGATTCCTTGAGCGCACCAAAATTGACGAAGTTTCAGAAAAGGCTGGCTCTATAGCAATAATTTGATTGTATAATATACAAACATCAAGCTCTCCGCGTATTAATTAATACATATTGCGCCAACATATTCTAAAGTACATGCATGTGTCGTCCCTTCTTTTCTTTTTCCTCCTTTCCTCTGAATGTTAACTCAGAGCTGTTTATAGCCCAAATTAGTGAAAAAAATGAAAGCACTTTGCCCATGGATACTATTTTAGGCATTCCAACTGCTGACACTTGGAAGTGTACCAATATGGAAGAGATATTTTTCTTCATACTGTGAAATGTTTTGCCTTCCAGCTTATCAAATATCCCATTACAAGCTGCAAATTAGTCAGTCCTCACTTCCACCATTCCTCCTGCATTTTCTCTTTGCTTCCCTTAAAGATTGTCTCTTCTCTTCTCTGAACATATTTTCAACAAAAACGTGAAACAAAGTAAAGGACATGAGAAAGGCTACATTTAAACGCACAGTTAAACCTTATATATTATCAACAGAACCTTTGCCATTATTAACTTCCCTTTATATCTGATGATGTTATTAATAGAGCCAAAACCTCATTGCTTATAAAAACCACCAAAAAAACTGTTTATTAAACCTCTGTTTGGTATAAATTAAACTTTAGATTTTAATCTGAGTCAAAGTTAACAACTAATTTTAACCACACCAATAAGGGCTAAATGTACATTGTATTCCAACTGATGAAGTACCTGTTTCTTGCAATTTCCTCCCTAGAAGGGCGTTTTCTTTTCATCGTCTTTTCCACGACACTTGTATTTTCTCCTTTCCCGCCCTTAGTAGACCCCTTGCTCAACTTATTATGCTCTTTGGCACCCTCCTTTTTCTTTGAGCGTTGGTGGATATCTCCTTCACCATTGTTCTGGCCATTACTCTCCATCAACTCGGGTTCCTGATCCACTTCTGAAGGTTCAGAGGGATTTGGAGTTGGCTTGGAATTGCTCATTTTCTTTAACTGCAAAATAAAAATGGAATATGCAGTTTGAAAAAAGCAGACTGATATTTTACAGTAGCGGTGTCCGTGCAAACAACTGCCCAGGCAACACCATACGTTCTACTGATTATTGCAGGAAGTACATTTTTTTCAAAATCATAATTCGATTCCCCAACCCTAACCCAACCAAACCTTTATCCGAAAAAATTAAAGGAGGAAAGAACAGGTAACAAATTCTAAGCTCTTAGCTACACAAGTCAGTTGAAAGTATTCAAAGAAAAGTATTTATATATTGATATATAAATTCGTAAATGAGCAGAAAAGAGGAGAGGATGACTGGTCAAAGTTCTGTGAATGCATACCTATTGAAGCAATTAAAACTTAAATCTAGTAAGATCTGAAGTTAATGTTTGGAAGTCGGTTTATTGACTACTCAACTAGACACGGTAAAATTTTTAAAAAGTAGATCACCAATAAAGCATCTTTTGCAGATTCAAATCTGGTAAATAAAGCAAATTATTCTTAAGAGAATATAGGAATTAAACATACAAAATGGAGAAAATGGAATTAATTGGATACACACGAATCAGAAAAGGTAATATTACATCGGATAAGGATATGACATAGTGTGCAAAGAACCTATAATGTTCACACCCAGTCCCTGGTGTAAACGTTACTCAAAAGTTGAATAAATTTACATTTCAACCCCCATATGTACTATAAACAATGTCCCTATTGCCTGTATTATCATGTAGTATAAATATTTGACAGTAACTAAAACAACTTGCCCTGACTCAATGGAGTAAATAACACAAGCCCAGCTCTATGCGCATAATAGGCAATTAACTAAAAAACCAAACCAATTCAGTTCATTATCCATAATAAGGCATACCTTCGCCACAAAGAATCCATCCATGTTGTGAACATGGGGATAGAAACGTCGCGTCTTTTCTAACGACGTATGAAAGCGGTGTTCCCTGAAGCGAATAAATCTAGAAAACAAAAGAAATGTTGTCAGCCCGTAAATAATGCAATAGCAATGATGATTGGACACGAGTTATAGCTAGGTAATACCCTGGACGCCCAAAATCAAGTCCACAAGGCACAAGTTTTACATCCCTCTTCTTGAGTGCATAATCTATAACCGCCTCATTCTGCAGATGCCAGGCTTCAGAAAGAAGAAACGGAATACATTCGAGAACTCATGAAAAGAAAATGTAACAAACCTCAGCAACCATTATGGAGCATGTGGAATAAACAATGTATCCCCCTGATTTTGAATTGGCATCGACCATGTCTATTGCTGCAAGTATTAATTGCTGCAGACAATTTTAAAGACAGATGACGTTCCATGAGCAGAAGACACGTACGTAGGAATTAAAAGACTACAAGATTTGAAAGGTTTTCTTTGATAAAATTATATTGTGGAGAAACTTAAAAAGAAGCAAGAACTGCCAGTTTGTTAGAAAACCATTAACTACATACAATAACCCCCCAGACAACAAAATAACATCAGGGGTGTCTTACTACAAGTATACCTGCTAATCCCTAATTCCCATAAAATGTCCGCAGCACATTTATCATAGTATTTAGAAACTGCTGGAGTTATGTCAGTATTTCCTAATTACTCTTCAAGGTTCCATGACTCGTGGTTAAGCATAGGCCACAAATATTAGAGAAATGATTTCCTTCTGAAATTTGTGCTAAAATGTAACTTTTGGGATGTAAAAACATATCCACACCATGACAAGAATCCATACCTTCTGCAAATGGGCACAATTTTGTATATCTAAAGCACTTTTCGAGGTTTTCACGGACTCATCCTTAGATATGACCTAAATGAGATTAGCCATGTCAAAATTTGTCCTACGGTGAGTAAAAAATGAATCTTTCATGGAAATTCAAAATTAAGCTTGATCGCATACCCCAGTGCCACTGCAAGGAGCATCCAATAGAACCCTATCAACTGTGTTGTTGCCCAAAACTTTTGGCAGCTAAAGTTGATTTATAAAGAAATAGAAAGATGTTAGATCAACCAGAAAGTAACCATGATACAATTATAAATGAAAGCAAGAATAATAAGAAAAATTATAAAATCCTGATTGGAAATGTGAGAAAATAGGAAGGCTACGTAATAGTATTAATTTCTTCCGTTTCTTCTTGGTGCTCAAAGCCTTTGAAATAATACTTCAGGGATTGTTTTCGCCACAAAATAGTGGAAAGAGATTATCTTATTTCAACAAGAAAATTGGCATCACACCAGCATTATAGTAGAAGGATGTTGGTTGTCCAGTAAAACACAATTGAGTCTCAAATCTTTTGAAGAAATTCCAGGAACAATGAGGATTGAGGAATGATCCTACCTCCCTCCCGTCATAGTTACAAACTATTGTGTTTGTTACCCCCATGCGATGTAAATTTGCAGTAAGGGATTTGAGCCTTGACTCCTTCATCTCATTTGCATAAATGATACCTTTTTCCAGGAGAAACCATGTTAACACAATAAAAAAAAATATTGAAACTTGCAGTAGTAAATTTGCATGCTTAATGCGTTGTTTATATAGATCTAACAATTTGACTAAACTGGACATGCAGTTTATAACATGAGTTTGCAATCATTGTACTTTTAGCAAATATAATATGAATTTTGAGTCAAATAGATTTCATAATTAAAGAAAAAGAACATGAAAAGTTTGTATATGTAGTGCAAAAATATATCAATTCTATGCCAATCGCCACCTTGAAAATTTCTACAAGTAAAACTATATTATGCTCTATGCATATATCACATGTTTCAATCCCCCGCCTCCCCTTTTTTACCACAACACACGAAACAAAAATAAGAACATTTTGAATTATAACGTGTGAATTATCATTATTACAATCAAACTTTTTGAATAGATAAAAATAAATGAAAACAAGAACCAGGTTAGGCTCTGATAGATTATAGGTGTAGCCCCAGACAAGGGGTCAATGGAAGATGCAAAATAACATGGCTAGCTAGCCCAAAAACAATGTAAGTGCCATGTTCATTGATTAATCATTCATGTAATAAAGAAGAAATTAGAAGTCAAGAAAATCTTCTCGTGTTTCCATCTATAGACCTACAACACTAGAAGTGGGAGTAACCACAAATTAGCTACTTACCACTGTTTTTCATTAGCGCGGCAATATAAGTTGTTTTACCACCAGGAGCAGCCCTATACGCACAAAGTGTGTCAGAATGGGGAAAATTTCAACTATTTCACATGAAATACAAATACGTTTTAACGCTCAAACAGCAATTTCAACGTGTGCTCATCAACCATCCTCTTGCAAGCATGCTTAAAAGCATAAATTTCAACCTAATAGAGATATATATGGGATATAAATTCTCAGCAAAATAATATAAAACAAAAGACTACAAATTTCAACTGATTCAAACTATCAAGTTTGAATCTTCAGGAAAATTTTAATTCATCCTTACCCCACAGTTGCATAAGCTACTCAAAATAATTAAGGTTATGTTTGAGCTCCAGTTTTTAGGTAATAGATTTTGTATAGTGATTGTTTTTTTTAGGAGAATGTAGGTTAAAAAGTGGAAAAAGTTTTGTGTTCACGTGTAAAATTATTTGATTGGGAGAATATGTGGTTGAAAATGAGTTCAAAGAAAAATGAATTTTTGGGAATGAGGCTCAAACATGAGCTAAATATACATAGCAAAATAGGATCAGTTCAAATAGGGACATGCAAAAAAGAAAAGCATTCGAGATTGCATAAACAAGAGGGTTATAGGAAAAATCATTGGGTGGTGAAAAAATTAGATGGGCCTAAAAATAGATAAAAGCATGAACCCCATCAACTTCCAATAAAAGAATTAAGAAAGAAAGGGTGGCCACACAACTTAAAAGGACTAATAGAGATAACACAGACTAAGCAAAGATGGATGAAAATTGGAACATGTGATAACTAACAAATACTTACGCCACGTCTACAATTCTTTCTTTTTCCTGAGGAGCAAGGGCCATTACAGGCAAAAAAGAGCTAGCACTTTGAAGCTGTTAACAAATAGACTGTCAGCTTTAATTATATAATTTAAAACTAAGATTATAAATTCTAGGATAAGAAGATACCATATAATGCCCAGCCATATACTCCGGAGTGGCCCCAATAGGCACTTGTGAGTCATACACAACCAAGCCAACCTACAAAAAACACATATACTATCACTTGAAAACAGAACCGAATGATACACAAGAAATCAAAAACTATCAGATACAGAAACAATAAACATATAGTAACTCTTACTTTCGACCACTTGCTTAATGGATCGAGGTTGACTCCTCTGTTCAAAAGCACACCAGCCAAGTCCCTCCTGCGAGACTGAATTCAAACCAAAGGAAAGTCTTAACAACATAGTGGGATTGATGAAGGACCTTGATGAAGGACCATTAGCATGGGTAACAAACCAAAGCATTAAAGAAAAAAAATCAATTCACCTTCAAGGTGTTTGTTCTAAGACTTATTGGACGAGGCTTCTCAAAAGCTTCAATGAGTTCCATAAGTTCAACAACTGGAAAAATCTGAATATAGATTAAAAATCAAAAAATTCCACATGTAAATGCAACTTTAGCACTAAAAAAAACAGAAAATGAAACCAAAACAAGTTGACTATTCACAAATTGACAAATAACCTCAACCAAAGCTTCAATTAGAAACTCATTGTATCCATAGTATGAACTTAAATCCAATTTAAGTTGATCAACATAATCCTTTCGTGTTGCTCCGTCTTGCTTCAAAGACTTAAAATTCGTAAGGACTCGTGCAACTGAAAAAGATCAACCAAATCCAGAGGACTTTACTTGGTAAAAGAAAACAGAAATGACAACAGATTGAAGAATTTCAATATAAAATGAAAACATAATTAAGAATTTCAATAGAAAATGAACCTACTCTCTTTTATCCTTCTTTGGAGATTCGAAAGATCCGGGGGTCTTTGGGCTTCTTCTTCAAGCTCCTGTGTATTTGCAGTAACAGTTCAAATTTAACTTGGCAAAAAGTTTGCCTCCAATGAATAACAATAAAACTCATAAAAGCAATGCAGTAATATCGATAAACTAAACCTCCTTGGTTGGTAATCGGAACTCATCGGCCTCTTCCTTAATGTTGAGCTGCAATTCAGCCTCTGCTTCTTCTTCTACCCTTGCCTTTTCCTCATCAATTGCTCTTGCTTTCGTCTCAATATCAGAAGCATCAGAATCTGAATCAGAATCTGAATCTACATCTGAACCCACCTCTAAACAAATCATCCAATGGCAAATGTGATAAGTTAACGAGAAGAGATAAAACCTCAATATAAAATTCCAATGGAAACAGGATACCTTCATCATCACTTCCTTTGAGAATATCATCAGCAAACGGATCATCCCCATCTGATGACATATCCAATTCCGAATTGAATTCCTGTTCATCTTCATCTGATTCTAGGTGTTCTTCTACTTCTTCATTTGTTCCATCAGAATCACTAAAGAGGTCTTCTTTTTCTGGTTCTTTTGCTAGAAGTACTTTCTTTGACTTCTTTCTAGAAGGATTATTTTGTGATTTTGTTTTCATTTTATTTTTGGGACCTGCCATTACTCTCTACAAAGAATTTCCATATAAAAATGTTAGCTTCACTTAAAATATTAAGTTGATAAGCATGTGAAAAAAAAAGGTACCCTACCTATTATATTACAGAGAAAAATCACACGGAGCTTCTGAAATGACATTAAACCCAATAAAAACTACCTAAATATCATTTTTAAAATGGTAACTTGAAAGAGTTCATAATCATCAATGCACATGCCAACTGATCAACAATTATAATGATTCCAATATTTCAGAAACTATAATATAGAATTATGGACCCCTTGGAGTTGACAATATTAAGTCTAATTACAATCATTCGCCTGCTCACATCTTCCAAATTAGTGAGTTATTAAATGTGTACAGGCATCACATAGAAAGCATAAAGTGAGATGCATGAGCTTCATTCAAAGTGAAGCACAAGACACAATTGCATATTTTTCTATCAACTTAGAAAACTAATATCATTTGCACGAATTTAGATAGATTCAAGCAATAATTTGTAATTTGAGCAAACATCTGCATATGCCCATAGTTTTTAGAAGCCAACCTATCATTGTCAAGTATCAATGTCAGCATGTCAGTCATTCAACCAACGAGTCATTTTCGGATTGATAGTTTAATCAAAATATATTTTTTTTAATTGAAATTTAATATATTAATATTACAAGTTTAAAATTAATATGTCCTACTTGAAATCTTTAAATCATATAAACAGATTTTTTTCATACAGTTAAATAAGTTAAGATTTTAAATAAATTAATTAGGGGAAGAAAATATCAAATAAAGTATTATTGCATAAATTTAGCTCCGATTTTACACAAAAATTCACATGGCCTAGTGGGATAAGGCTCCAATTTGATAGCAGAGGATTGTCGTTCAATTCCTCATTATCATCTGCGAGTATAAAATTTTCGTCAGGATGGTTAAACTCGGGTCAACTAGACATTGACAAGTTCGTGCTGGGCTTTGACCGGTTTGTAGGAAGAACGGTTGCTGAATATAAGGAGAAAAATCACTATAACCAGCGAACTCGAACATTTAAACATTCCCCTGAATCTTCATAAAAGTTTGAAGGAGGGTGCCAAGGCAGAGAAGAGAAGGGGAAAAAAGCAAAAACAAAGATAAGGAAGGACACAAAGCGAAGAATACGAGCTGGCAAAATCAGGGCAGAGCCGGTGAAACTATGCTGTGGTGCACATGGGCTTACTGCTTCCTCTCATTCTAACAAAAAAAAATAAACAGTACACGGAGATGTACGATAAATCCATATTATAATACAAACTAAAGCTATTTTTTATGCTAAACTATACAAACAGATTCAACAACACGAAACAGAAGTTGGAGGGGTGTTAATATAGCAAAATTGCAACGCAAAAGATAAAAGTAATAAAATAGAAAATTAAGAAAGATTCTTGAATAACGTACTGTAAAAACAGAGCTTTGCGTGTAGAGAGAAAAAATGGCGACTTTGAAGCTGGTAACTGGTTCGGGGTTTAAGGTTTTAGGTCAATTTGTAGGATTTTCACTTTCTATAGCGGAGAAGGAAAGGCTTTTTCAGTAGGTTTTTCGAATGTTGGGTTATAATGTAACCATTGGCATGGGCCCAATGCATGGCCTCACATAAACCTAGAAGCCCGACCCAGTTTTAATTCGTCTCAATTGGATAAGATAAATGACATAAATAGCACCAATTGAAGCATTCACTACACGCAACAGAAGAAAATTTCAATTGCGCAAGAGTAGTGAAAACAGAGCAAAAAATAAAAATAAGAATCCAGCAACCAACTATATGTAACGGAAAATAAAAGAACATCAGCATGAACAAGCGTCCTTGATAATTCTCTCTCTTCCTAATCAAGAACATTTTATAGTTTTTTTTTTTTTTTTTTTCACATTCGAAATTGAAAATCTTCCTACAGTCTTGAGAGAGACGTTCCCTACCGAAGATACAAGTTTTAGTAATGTATTTGATTTTTTCACATTTTTAATCTGATTTTTTTTTTCGAACGCGTGATCAAGATTCAAATCAATAGCGCAAAAAGTGAAAGTTTATGTTTGGGTAAACTCCCATTCAAATCAAATCTCAACCCCAATAAATTTTTGGTCTCATACCTATATCCCTTTTTACAGCTCCGTTCAAATTTTTAATACATAAAGAGAGATTCAAAGCAACTAGATTAGCTTGCTCACTTCTAACACGTTCAATAATCCTTTCTCTACATTGATTCTATGCTAACCAACCAATCCATGCAAACAAGAACTCACATAACCATGGAGCTTATGATAAGGATAATAAATTAAGAATATCGACGAGGATAAAGAGACGAACATTTAAAATTCAGGCTGAACGTCAACCAAAAAAAAAGAGTCGTTAGAAAAAGTTTCACTACAAGTAGAACTTGATATTCGACCTATTCTAGGTATTATGGGCTATCAAAATTCCAAAATCTCAGTAGTAGCAACCAAGAAAAGAATGAGAACCGACGGAGCTTGCTACACCATAAGATGTTTTGACCATTAGATTTTATTGGAAAAATTCCGAGTTCAGCCAATCCCTACAGGGAAAAAAATGTCGAAAATATTATCCACTAAAAATTATTTAAGATCATTAGCGAACAAAAGATTAATATATGGTTCTCATATCGTGACACGCAGCCCATTACTCATTGTGACTGAGATGAGTGCCGGCGTTAAAATTTTGATAGAAGTATAATCGGTAAAAGGGATGCTGTGGACTTGTGGTCGTCTGTTTGCCTCTTTGGACTTCAGTAGGTCCCGATCGAGTGCTTGTTTGGCTATGCCTATTCAAAATAAGTAGAAATTAATTTTATTTGAGAAAAAATACTTATTTAATTTTTTTTTGAGAAAAATACTTTTCTCGATTTTTATAATCAAAATAAATTGTTCATTAATAATAACCTTTATTTCTTATTGTAATTTTGTTCCATAAAACTTTATTTGTTTTAAAATTACTAGACTTAAATAAGGTGGAAGCAAGCTCCATAAAGATCTTTACTTGACCAGCCATTGAATCCTAGAAAGTGTTCTCATGCCAGGGCTCAATCGCCCTCGAGCCGGCCTTCCATGCACATGGCCAGCAAGCTCGACATACGTACACAGGCATGCAATACCATGAGGTAGGATACAACGACAATACACATTCGATGATGTGGACCACTCACAGAGCTTATGGAAATCTTGTCTGTAGCTATGTGAAGATAAAATCTAAAATAAAAACACAATAATTTTGATAAAAAATTGTGTTGAGAAATTCTACCAAAAAGAAAATTGAAAAAAACATTTAGATGTGTACAATATAAAAGTGCATTATAAGTATATAATTTTTTTTTTATGTTGCTTTTAAATTTTAGTTTATATTGCACCTGGCTAAAAGGTGTAAAATATTTAAGATGCAACTGGCTTAACATATTTTTTAGATAATTTGAAATATATTGATTTTTTCCACATTTATTTATTCATCAAGTATTTACATCTCAATTCAAGAATAAAATTCAGAAATCGTTGGAATTAAAAAGAGCAAAGTATTCCCAAAATATTATTGAAGAAAATCTAGATCAAGTGGGGGAAATAATGATTTAGACATCATTGAACAAAACAACACTTCAAACTACATAAATGATAAATTGAATCAAGAATCTTAGTATACCCCATGTTATACCAATTTGTATTTCTAATAAATAGGACTTCTTAACATTATCTAAATAAATTGAAGCTATATTTGAGAGGAACGGTACTGAAAATGAGCAGACGACAATGGACAAGTTCATCTTCACTCTTAGCACTTTCCAATATTGTCTAATCCGCCTTACTTAGACTTCCACGACAGGCATGCCATGCTCATCTCCACTGATCTCTCAAAACATAGGCTGGCCGTTAAGTATTTGGAATGCTTCCTTGGATTCAGATGACAGAAAGTTGTTGAACCCTACTTCGACTTTCCTTGATTACCCCTTTTACCTGACTTCTTCCCCTTGTTTGATTTGCTTCCCTTCAGATGAGAAATCCGCTCTGCTTTCTTTTGCCTTGCCTTCCTAACTTGATCGAGATCTTTGATTTCTGAACGCACGTGAGCATTTGGTACTGACCTATGCTTTCCACCTTTGAATC
>CAIGRO010109023.1:0-11323 GCA_903798355.1 Fraxinus baroniana | reverse complement strand
CCCCCCCCCCCCCCCCCTCTCTATCTATATATATATATATATATATATATATATATATATATATAATTCAAGTCATGTATAACCGTGTCGGAGAAACGAAAACCATCCTGAACAACGTAACAAATGCAAGGATTGCATGAAGGCAGTGAAAAAGAAGCAGAGAAAATTCGTCAAAGTGATACAAAAGTAATTTTATTTACAGAGATTTTCTTCTTCTGTCCTAAAATCCAAACACGCAAATTAATTCAAATATTCACTTATTATATGTTTCACGGAAAGTGAGATTCAAAGCAGAAGATACTAACCACAGAGACTAAACCAAACATCAAGAGCCAAAACATAGGACTTCCCCACTCGAAAGCAACGAAATTCAAAGATTAGAGAACTTCAGGAAAATTAAATTTTCTCTACTGAAACAGCAAGTTCAACATCAAGGGTGAGTGAGAATCCTGCGTCTTTGACTTGAAAGAATAATTATCTTTTCAGAATAACTCGAGGAATCTCAATTTTTGAAGACTTGATTCAACAAGGAGGTAGATAATTTCATATACGACTCATAGTCGACCACTTGTGGTGATAAATGAAACTTCAGAACCCAGATATGCAGGAAACCTGAACGGTACATCATCTACTGCTTCCCAGTTATCATCAATATACTAACATAGGCGATTGTCATCATAAGATCAAAGAGGTCTACAATCTTCTTGTACAATTATGTATTAGTAAAGTGTTCAAAGAGGTCCACATTTGTCCTTCTCATCTTCACAGTTCAGTTTCTTCAGAAATTTATGTTGAAATATGTAATAAATTGTATCAAAATAGTGTTCATTACTTGTAACAAAAATTATCCGACATTTTTCTTCATTCAGGTTGAGTAATTGATTTTCACATTTTCTCTGACAAATATACAACATATTTGTAGACTTATTCCGTAATGTTCTCGTGTCCACAATCAAAATTCATAGGGGTTTCAGTGATAGAATTTTGAACGTCCATTGAAGACAAACCTAAACGTGTCACCAAGTTCATATACTCGAAGTAGATTCCAACACATTCACGAAACAGAATTGAGAGGATGCCCCTCTAACAAGTTGTCGACATCTTGACATGGATTACAAACCCCATAAACAGGAAATAAACTACAGTAGGTTCACAATACTGGATCAAATACACAACTTAAAAGGCAGAAAATTTTAGCTTTACTTTTCCTTGATAATATATTTCAATTTATTGGTTGCAGCAACCAGTTGTTCTGATGTCCCCGGCTCATTAGCAGAATGCCCAGCATCAGGAACAACCTGAAACATAGGGAGAAATTACGAGTTTGGCAAAGTCCTAGATTCCCCTTATACTAAAGCAAACATCAAGCCCACATAAAGCAAATTCTGAAACAGAAGTTGAATTTATATAGTGATGCAGAAGTATGTAAGGGAAGTTTTCCAGTTACAGGTTCCAACCCCTAAGCTTAATTGTCGAGTGTTCTGTACAAGTCTTGAAAGACACAAGGGAACTGTAGGTTATTCAAGTTGCATTAACGTTATTAGTAGGAGATCAATTACGTGGTGAGTGGGATCATCCGGTTGACTTGTTTCTGGTATTTGTAAATTCTTGATGAATGGAAGCTTTATCAAACAGAAACTAGTTTAGCCAATTTCGACCTTTCAAATGAGATCTGACACAATTTCACGTGCCAATCTACTAGTAAATTCTCCCTCAAAGACAAGGGTTCCAAGGGGGAAGAGACATTATATTGTGCATACCACTAAAATAAATCAGAGTTCGAGCAATTTTGTAAGATATTTAGGAGTAGCAGATTTCAGAAAATTTATGCTAGTTTGGGTGTTTAATTGGGAATAAATTATAGTTTTTTTTCTGTTATTGTTGTTGTATCCTAGTTCTGATGTTTTATACACTGTTTTTCTTGTTCAATAACAAGTTACTCGGCTAGAGTAAAATTTTAGTAGATTTTTCAAGTTTATTCCAATATTACAGGAGATTATTGAGGAGCTACTACTAGTAGTAAATATTTTTAAGAGAATGGATTAATTTCAGTTCTACTTGTTGATTAAACGATTGGTTAAGCTTAAAAAAAAGTCAAAGTTAGCAAATATTAGTAACTAAACATGTTTGGATATGGTACTTATTTTTTATTTTTCAATAAAAACGTTTCATTTCGAAAGTAAAGAACCTTGCAATTTAATAAGCAACTTAGTAATTTCCAGCTTTGACTGGTAAAGGAACTATCTATATTAAAACTTACTTGTTTACTTGTATTAAGCTTGGCATACTTTTCTTAGTAAATCAATATTATGAAGAAATATTTTGTCATAAAAATAAATAGCAATTACTTACTATGAAATCAGCCTCTGGCCAAGCTTTGTGAAGATCCCAGGCAGACATCATGGGGCAGCAAACATCATACCTTCCCTACACAAGATGAAAATGATGTAGAATGTAACACAAAAAGAGAGAGAAGAAAAAAAAAATTAAGGAATTAAGAGGAATTTAGGACAGGTGGAGAAAACTAAATATCTTGATTAAATAATAGTAATGTTATTTTAATGAAATGAAAAACATAAGTACCAGATTATAGGGTAAAATAAATTGAATCTAGACGAACTAGTAAATAACAACTGTTAAAACTTAAAACAACAAAATTAAATCTAATAACAACCAAGAAAATCTAGCCTAACTCAAATATAATTTAATTTTTAATCTGGTTGCACCTGGAAGACTTCTAGTTGTTTTCATCAGAGAGAGAATGGCTTCTTTCGATTATAAATTTAATTTCCTGTGAATATACTTTAAGCTACATGCATACCAATGACACATTTACAATGTTTATATATGAAGAAAGAATTAAGAATGATCTTTAAGCTATAATACAAAATAATAAGTACTTAAATGAATGTTGTTGAAACAATTGGGCATCTGCTTGTCTGTTTTATATTTAATGGCTTGGTTTGGCTTGGATCTTCCAGCCATCATTTCTCAATTATCACCCACACCTCAGAAATATGGGCTCTTTTACTCACAGTTCTAACTAAAATCATAATTTATCAAGTATTTTTTTTATGATTGCATAAAAGTAACGTCATATACTTCCTCCTTAAATAAACAACGCATACAAGAGTTCCTATATGCCAGTTATTTATGGTACAATCATGAGAAAGGTAAATGTACCTGAACAATTACAGTGTTGATGTGCTTTATCTTTTCAATGTTATCTAACAAGAATGAGTCAGAAGGAAAAAAGCCTTTGTTCATGAAGTAATGATTCTCAATCCTTGCAAATGCCTGCATGATACATAATAAATGCATATTATGATATGTAATAATGTGTCAAGATTTATAGATGATTTAAACTAGAACAAGGGAAAAAGCCGAAGGCCTCAAAGTAGATGCCCCACTAAACAACACTTGCATAGTCAAGATTCCTTGGCTTCCTGTGTTCTAGTGGTATTACAAGGAAAATATGATAATCTAAATTGTATTGTTTGATGATCCATAATATCATAGAACTAAAACTGTAGTGCTTTTAGCCACATTTTATACGCTTAATCTCTCCATTTGCCTTAACTTTTTTTCATTTTTCCTTTTGTTTGTGGGTGGGATATCAATGTTTAAAAAGGTGTTATTGGGTACCGAGGCATTTTCCCTTCATGAGGTGAGGAATGTCAAAAAAAATTTAAAATGCAAAATAAGCACATAATACATCATATAAAATATTCAATAATAGCAAAGTGGTCAAATAAACAAAAGAAAAATTTATAAAGAAACTATTATTTTAGTTGTGAGAAGTGGCCTATTTCAAAAAATGGGTTCAGGACATACACAACTTTTTAATGTTTTAGTGAGCACTGGACTACTTTCAAAATGGGTCAATCAGAATTTTTATGTTTTATAGGCCACATAAGCCTTGAGAGGGTGTTGTGAGGCATGTACCACACACAACTGAGGTGTACGCCTTCAAAAACTACCTCACAATCAGTATCTAGAGGCATTTTTTTCATGCCCCTCTCCGAGGCAGGTTTCAATTAGGTTTTTCTAAACCATGGGAGGTATAAGATGTTTGGCTCATTCTGCGAGTTTGTTTGACCAGGAATCATAATTTGAGAGTCAGGTACCTACGTAATTTTTTTTTAATTAGATGCATATAAAATGGACAGATAACAAAAAAATAAAATAAAAAGTATATTGCTGAAGTCTCACATGGTAAAATACATGCACTACAGGGATATCCAAAGAGTCATTTATGCATTGTTTATTATTAGCTAAACCTAAAATAGAATGTAATCTGACCAAGAAATCATTGCTTTTTTGTTTGTTGGCATAATCCCAATGATTGTAGAGTTATATGAGGATTTTTCTAATGTAGGTAGAGATATCCTTCGTTTTATCATTTCCCTAAGTAGACAAATTGGGTAGATATGTCAAAAATATTATTTCCTTTCCAGCACTTTGACATGTGTCGTAAAAATATTTTGACATTTCATAGGACCTATGGGATCTGGACTTGCAGTGTCCAGTGGGCAAACATTGATATGAAAGGTAAATATTAAGATATTTTCTTATATTATTTTTAACATTAAAAAGTCAGTTATGTGTGTTCGAACCAAATGCCAAGTTCATCCTAACTAAACAATTTACAGGAGTAAGACTGAAATTTCTTAGTTCTCAAATTTATGACAAAGCCACTCCTTGCAGTTATGTACTTACCAAGCAAAATTCATCATCCTCCCCTCTCTGTACTGTAACTTCATTTGGGATAAGATGGGCAGTCATCATTTCCCATTTTGTCCATGCTCTTGAAGCTGCATACTGAACATCCAAGGGATTTAGGAACACAAAAATTGCCAAAACACACAAAGAAAAAGTAAAATAAGATATATTAGTGTTTGTCCGCTTGGACTACATAGGATTTAAGAAGAAAGAGAAGTTATATAATGCAGTATTGTCCAGTACTGTGTTCAAACACTCTAAAAGACAAAAAGATGCCAATTGAGAAGTCTTGATTTTTGGATTCCCGTAATACCTACCACTTTAATTCTACTCAATAGTGTGCAGTTCACAGGAATATTACTTTTAATGCAGAATAGCTATAGCTGGCAACACCACCTTATTCTGTCATCATTAGCAATAAAAACTACCAGTTTTTCGAAGCTAGCTTTTTAATTTCCTGATTGAAAACTATATGCACATATTCCTGGAGGAACAAGCATCTAGGAAATTTCCACATACTTTTGGGACAATGCAAATTGAAAGGATATGAATGCAAGTTTTTTTCAACCGTTCGAAGATGCCAAAACTCAATAATAAGCAATGCTCAATGCATTTAAAAGTTTCTAAGAATGTGTTTGATTGGCATAGAAAATATCTCCTAGAAAGAAAAAAATCCTTGTTTTGAGGAAAACAAAAACCTACTCCCCCCGAAGAAAATGTTTTCCGTAAAAACAAGGAAAATTAGGTATATTTTCAAAAGTTGGAAAATATTTTCAATGGAAAAAATAGCAATCAAACTCACCAAAATAGGAATTTGGGTGGAAAACTAATATTTTCCATGGAAAATAAATGCAATCAAACACACACTAAATGAAAAGGTACAAAAGTTCATGATATCAAGGCATCCAAAATGAAACCGTGTTGTAGTGGTAAAAGAATCTCCCTTTTCATTATTATATTCTCTCTTTTTTTTCGTTTGTTTTTCTGTTTTCTTGGGTGGGTGCGCTTGTCAAATGCAAGAAGACATATATGAGTAAGTTTATCAGAAAAGGACATAAACGAAAAGAATGAATCAAGGTAAAAATCTTACTTGTGTTTCCTTGTCATCAGAGTTTAACCTCTTGTGATAGGCCTTAACAAAACATCCCCTCTCACTTTCTGGAATAAGATCTCTAAATGGCTCCCAGGCTGCAATAGAAAAGAAATGAGCACTCAGCTGCTTAGATGCAAATCCCCAGCTAAGTCCAATGAGAAAAATGAAAATACATAATCAATTTACTCAATAATAACTTATTTCTACAGAAATTTCCAATTAAGAAGTATTTTCGCTACCAAACAAGGTAGAATTCAAGAAATACAATACATTTTTGGATCTATTACTATTTTATCACTTTCAAGTTAAAAAAAAAAAAAAAAAAAATAGCTAACTCGTTTTAATAAAAAAAGTAGTAACTCTTAATTTAGTTTCAAAATAACCTACTTATTTCTAAATTTGACCAATAAAAAGTTATCTATTTTAAAAGTTGCTTATTTACTTTAAGTCTTTAATTATAAGTAAACTTTTTAAGCTCAGACAAACATGCTCGTAAGGGTAAGTCATCTCTAATGTGCAAGGAATAATGAAACTAACAGAACTAGGAAAAAGTTTGCACAATTATACAGTACTTTGGATTCATCAACATGGATTTGGTTGTTTTTTTCCAAAATGTCATGTTAGAAGTACTCAAAAAGGACTTGTCAAAAAGAATTTTAGCTTCTTGTGAATTCATCAGCTTAAATATGGACTTAAGAACCCAATTTTAAGCTGATTACAATTAAGGAGATTAATAGGTTTACATTTTTGTCAACTTAAATATGGATTTAACCACCTCATTTTAATCCGACTAGAATTATGGAGACATGGTTAAAATTTCATTGCAAAAGAGTTTTAGGAGAATGTAATCTGTTAACTTCAATCTATAACTCCTTCATTTCTGCCATTTAAACTCAAGTGACCAATCCTTTCAGTGTAGCCTTTATTTTTTAAAAGCAAAAAAGAGGGGGGAAAAGAGGAAAAATAAAAGTACCATCAGGGAATATAGTAGCTGCACCACCCTCATAAAACCAATCAATTTCTTTCTGGCGCAATAGAAAAATCCCTCTCAGGACCATGCCTGTGACCTTGAAAAGATGATCGAAAGTTTATACTAAATAAACTGGAATTATAGAGTTATAACCTCTTCAAAGAGAAAAGTAGGAACAAGAAGAAATGAAAAACCTTGTCCGTATGTGATTGGCTATAGGCAAGAGCAAGTGTGCTTCCCCAGGAACCGCCAAAAACCTACAAAATGATTATGATAAGAGGCATAAAAATTAGAATTGCCAAACTTCGCAAGCAGAAAAGTTTCAACCTGCCATTCTGGAATTTCCAAGTGTTCCCTTAGCTTTTCAATATCCTCAATAAGGTTCCATGTCGTATTCTCTACCAAGCATGCATGCGGTGTACTTTTACCTGCACCTCGCTGGAAAGAAACAATTTTTTTATAAAAAATATTACACGCATTAGTACATAGCTTCACATAAGCAAATCAATTTAGGGAGTTAACCTGATCGAATAGAATGATCCTGTAAAACTCAGGATCAAAAAATTTCCGATTACTAGGTGAAGTACCACCTCCTGGTCCTCCATGGATAAAAACTACTGGCTGCATCGTTAAAAATATATTCAAAAGGTTATAATAAGTTGAATAGTATGTGAACTAAGGACTAAGGCATAACCAGGTCCTTGATACAAGTCCTACATCTAACTAGTGAGAGATCCATCGTACATATCCTTAGTAATATTGAAATATCTAGTAGACCTCTCTATCTCCCACCATAGCACTTCCGTGGGCACTCTATAATAAGCTTTATTTGAGATGGAAAACAAAATGAAAAATGGGAAAAGCCAATTATTGCACAAGTTTTAGTCCTTGATTACAATATTTACTATTAGAGACCCTTATCAAACATATTCTAAAACCAGACAAATAACAAGAGAAAGTTCGACAAGAATTACAATTATCTAACCTATGGCCTTCTTGCTTCCGTGAAAAGACTATTTGGACTCCTACTTTAAGATTGAATAGTGTAATAATCAATGTCCTTGTTACAAATTGGCTAAGCAAGTCAAAAGTTCCAGTGTTACATAACAAAGCTACAAATCTTTAATTAGACAAATATAGACAAGCTGCAATTTGACGAACTAATATATAGTTAAAGGGGCATTCAATGGACATATTTTTGACAAGGGTATTTGACAAATGATCATATCTCTTAAAATTAAATTAATTTAAGAGTATAAATCTAATTAAAAAAATATAAAAACCTATCATCCTTCACCCCCATCCCCACCACCTTCTCCTTAATCAAGGGATGAAGGGAATCTCCATGAATTATTAGCACGGGAAATCACCCCTTGTTAACTTGCAAACATGGGGGGAGAAATTCCCCATGAATTCCTGGTTAACAGGGAGTGATTCCCCCCTCCCTCCATCCCCCGGCCGAATTAAAGGAGGAGATTATAACCCCTGTTACAGCGAATTCAGGGGGATTTCTCCCTGCCAGAGAAACATCCCTTGATTATTAAGGAGGCGGCAGGAGGGTGTGAGGGGTGAAGATGATTAGAGTTTTGATGTTTTCTAAGTTAGATATACACCGTTAGATTAATTTACTTTAAGGATTGTGATCATTTGTCAAATAGCTTTATCAAAAATATTGGTACATTAAACGCTCCCCGTAGTTAAATAAACTATTGTATCAGCTTAAATAAAACTAATTATAGAGCTTAAAAAGAAAGGTAAAGATAACTCACATGTCCACTAGGATTTCCTGACTCCTCATAATAAAGGGTGTGGATGTCTGAAACCTTCAAAAAACCAGTATTGTATGGCTCTATATCTGCATAAAGATTCTTACTCATCTTGGGATATAGCACTTCTTGGTTTTGATAGTGCAAAGGTAAAATCTTTCGTCCTACAAAACGACATTTTACAAATTCAAACAACCCATTTGCACAAAAACACAGCTAGAACCAAAAAGACAACTTGTGCTTGCCCAATATCCATGTAAAATCTTTCGTCCTACAAAACGAATTTTTACAAATTCAATCAACCCATTTGCACAAAAGAACAGCTAGAACCAAAAAGACAACTTGTGCTTACCCAATATCCATGTAGGTAAAGAAGTGAGAAGAACAGTCTGGGATTAATTTCTTTTTTCAATATTTTCATATAACTAAGATAAACAAAATCGTGGGTTTATTTTGTTTTCGCGAGTTTAAAAATATTGGTCTAATTTGATCATCTTTGAACTGCAAAAAAATAAATAAATAAAATTGATGCTTAACTACAGATATTTGTATTTTTGTATGAAAGAGTGAGCGTGTTACCGTATCAATTGAAATTATTTTATATATAACATTACTATAAACATCATAGATAAAATCAGGTCATCGTTTTTTTTTTCCTTTTTTCCCCTTTCTGAGTGAAAATTTAGATCAATTGAAGAGTTGAGCAAATGAAAATAAAATAAAATCTTGAATTATTTGCTTATACATTTGAATGAAAAAGGAACGAATTTACATAATAGGGCAGAGAAAGAGACCTGTGCTTCTGAAATTCTTGTTTGAAGAGGAGAAATTACTAGTGCAACGGAAAAGCAGAGGTCTAAGGAAATGAGAGTGAGGAAGAAATAGAGTGTTTGAGGGTGTAACTGTAAAACTCATTGGAATTCCTGATTCTAATCAATCTTATTCTGATTTGATTTGATTTGTACCTTAAAATTTGATTTGAGTTAACTTCACCAGTGGTGGCTGAAGTTTGTGCAAAATTGCAAGTTGGTTATTAAAGATTTATCTGACTCATTTAGTCTCTGTTTGACAATTATTATTTTGGAAAAACGGGATTTTGAATAGTTATTTTTAAGATAACTCGTGGTTGAAAAGTAGAACAAAAAATTTGAATTTATATACAAAATATTTTATTGTGTGAATATATGGTTAAAAATAAATATGCAAAAAAAAAGTACTTAAAATAATGATTGTCAAATGGAGGCTTAAGCAAAAGTAACTCATATTTTATAGGGAATAAAGATTTAGATTTTTATCAGAATCAATAAAAAATTTAATTCATATATTTCATGGGATCCACAATTTTTCAACCGCATATTTCATTAACTTATATCTAACTCTACTAAAAATTTAATTTTAATATTCATCAAATAGGAGCTTAATATATACTGACATTGCGTCTAATAAAACAAACACGGATAATTCAATTGGCACATGCATGAATCACATTCTCATTTTTATTTTCCTTTGAAACATTTGTGCACTAGTTGTTTTTCTCATGCTTTTGACCAAATGTTGACATTGCCTTATAAATGGCTAAAATTTGATCAAATTTTATTTTTATCTACATATTTCGTAAGATTCACAATTTTTATGTACTTATACCGACAGTTCAAAACCCACCATAGTATTGACAAAACTTTTCACTCATTAAAAGCATGTTTGAGAAGTTTTATAAACGGTTTATATTATAAATAGATAAAAATAAGTACTGATAAGTGAATAATACATGTGGATCATTAGAAATATATAAATAATTTATAAACATGAGCCAAACATAGATTAATGTTACCCATACCTATTTTTGCACTATTCAATAAATTAATGGTGGGTGTCACAAACAATAGAATATTCATTTTCATTTATTAATTGAGTGACCAATTGTGAAATTAATATAAATTTTAGTACTGAATTTGATAGAAAAAAACTTTAGTGAGCAAATTGAAATTTTGTACAAATTTTAATGATCATTAGTGAAATTTAATTGCATAATATAATGGAATCCTTCCTATCTATCTTTTCTGTGAGTAGAATAATTTTATGCTTCGCATAGACCATTAAATATTCGACTGAATAATGAATAGCGTTGTGGATATTATAATTAATTTTTTTTTTCCTTTTCCTTTAATAGAATCTTATCAGGAATGATTTTAAGAATGTAGAAATGTAATATAATCTCAACTAGTACATATAGAGTCCGTTTGATAGAGATTAAAATCGGATTAAAATTGAAAAATTAATTGTTATTGTTGATTTTTATCAGACGAGTGGAATCCAATAACGGCTACATTTTTAATTTTAATTGATACTAAATGGACTCATAATTATATTCTAACGTAAATAATAGAATTAGATTCTAATATAGATTAATAATTAGGAATGAAAAAAAAAAAACTTGACACATATCGTCTCTTGCCTTGAATAGTAAATTGGTCAGGACCAACGTGTCCCAGATAATATATTTTATTATATTTTATTCTTATATTTTTTAGTTAATATTAAAATAATTAATTAATTAATTTGGACAGTAATTATGACTTCTTAATCCTGCCTGTCCCACCTTCCAAAAATCCAGACGGGACGAGATTGATAATGACAAATTTAAGGGTATGGTGCAAAACGTTCTTACTTTTAAAGGTTTCTGTGAAAAATATCCATACATTTTGTTTTTTGGCAGAGAACATCCTTATCTTTCACATTCTTTGCGCTAAACGTCATTTTTACCAATTTTTA
>CAIGRO010109017.1:0-18532 GCA_903798355.1 Fraxinus baroniana | reverse complement strand
AAAAAAACGAAAAAAAAAAAAGAAAGAAAGAGTAAGCCTTTGTTTGGCTTCATTTCTTAAAATTAGTTTTTTTTCCTAAACTAATTTTCTATCACACGTTTCACAAGACTCATAATTTTCCAAGTGCACATTTCACCAATTTTTATTAAAATATACTAAAAATCTATTATTATTATTTTTTTTATCAAAACCAAATAGGGAATAAATGTGAAAGAGGATACTTTGCCATTTATTTGGGAAAATTGTAGTATTGGTCCTTAACTACTGTCTCAATAGTAAATTCGTTTCTAAACTTCTAAAGTAAATTAATCCCCAAACTTTCACCATTGCCATTAATCTCCCAAAGAGTAAATTTCCATTCGGTTGGCTGGTGATCCTGATGAAAAAATTGCTTCACCATTTCAAAGCACCAACTCAAATAACACTCACTTAATAAAGTCAGATATATAGATTGTGTGACACACACACACATATATATACTTAAAATGGTGATGGTTTTGTTATAGACTATAATATTTTTCAAATTGAACGTGATGACAATATTAAAATTGTCAAATATGTTTTCAACATAAGTAGATTTAAAAAGCATAACTATATTGTTTTACTACTTTCATATTCCGTTGAACGTGTTCAATCGTCACTCTCTCTTTCAAGAGTCCTGGCATTGCTTGTACACGTTCATTTTGTTTCAATATATACTTACTTCAGTGGTTTGGCTAAAATGATAATCAACCTGCTATAGAGTAATAGATTGTGGACCAATTTTACAATTTTACCTTTGTATTAATATTAGATTGCAATTAAAATCTTTTTTTTTTCCTTTTCTTTTTCAATGTTCCTCTCCTGTGCGTTTCCACCTAGTTGTTTCCATTCCAGAACCATTCGCATTTTTTTTAAAGGAAACTCAAATTTATAAAACTATCGAATAAGTCGCGTTATTTGGTGGTTTCAACTCCATTCCATCCCCTGGTTTCCTGGTCTGAAAGACAATGGCTCCATCTCAAGGACCAATATCTCATAACAAAACCCTAACTATGGCAGTTTCATAGAATCGGTTAATAAATTGAATGCAAATGGTGAATTTGGTCCCTAAAGCAATTCGGTTTCTTCGATTTAGTCTCCCCTCAGCCTCTCCTCCCTTCTCTCGCGTCTCCTTCAAACCTCCGGTATGTATATGCGAATGTATGTATTTATGTGTTCACATAATATGGTTTTATGGAAACTTGTATCTTTTTCATGGTTCAAGAAAAAAATGAATTTAATTATTGGATTCTGTATTATGCTGTTTTTCCTTAATTTCAGTATCTTGCCAGGTTGTAATAGCTTGGACGAGGTTGCACAGCACTTCTGCATCATTTACAGGTAAAAACTGAATTCCCCGCCCCCAATTATTACTAGATGTTTTCACTAATTTTTCATGATTTTTTGGGGATGTGTTGGATCTATTTTTAGTTGTTGTATTATGTTCTGCTTTGTTAATATTCATTGTGGCTGATATATTTTTGTAATCACTGCTCCATCCTTGTTTCCCTGTTGTTGTTTCTGATCTTAGTTTAAGTTTCAGAATGCGAATATGATGATGAAATATCAGATGATGTCAAGGCAACTGAGAAACATACTGCACTGCGTATGGCTCTATCAAAGGTTGCTAGCGATTTTGGTGAAGAGTCAATGTTGTCGCCTCAGCATTTCTTTGTTGCTAGACGTGCATCTGTAATTTCCACAGGTTCACTGAGGCTGGATCAAGCACTTGGCATCGGTGGATTACCAAAGGTTACCTTCTAATATGTTGGATGCACATTTGGTACTGTCCATTTACTGTATACTGTATATGTAGAAATTACCAGCACATATAGGGATTTTCCTATTTTGATTACCCAAACCCTCTTTAGATATGGCTCTTAAATGCTATTGATATTAATTTTTTTTTGCACATTAACTTAATTTTTAGTGTTTAAAGGGTCTTCGCAAACTCGAAGTATTAGAAAAATAGGTATCTCTCCTGTTGTTAAATTATCAAAATATATCATTTTATTTTGCATAGAGAATTATTTTTAACTACTTTTTCTTTGCCATGAAATGGTGTTTATTCTTGTTTTTGAGTTTACATTGCGTTTTCCTCTTTTAAACCTTGTCTTTGAAACCATGATAGTTGTTAACAGACTCTGTAGCACGGACACTTCAATTAGAATAGCGTGTTTGTGTCGGATACGAGTTGATACTGATACTTCTCGGACAGTCTACTGTAATCATTTTTCTTTTTATATTAGAAATATTATATATTGTTAATTCATAATTATTAGCAAGTAACAAATAGGTATTCATGTTTAAAATATTTCAACAAGAATAATTAATAACAAGTATAAAACTAAATTTATACTATATAAATGAAAAAAATTTAATAATTTAATCAACGTGTCGATGACGTATCGTGTCGATACTTTTTTTTAAAAATCATGTGTCGACGTATCCGACACGTATCCGTGTCGGTGCATCATAGTTAACAAATCTCAATTGCTTTCTGCAGGGAAGAATGGTTGAAATTTACGGGCAAGAAGCATCTGGCAAGACCACGCTTGCACTTCATATTATCAAGGAGGCTCAAAAGCTTGGAGGTGTATAAAGAATATTATGTGTTATGTTCATAGCTTAGGTTATGAAACGAATTTTCCTGGAACTCTTTTTGTTGATTCTTCATTGTTTCAATGAAACTATGAATTACTCTGAATTCTAAAGAGTGTGTTTATTTAGTTTTAAAAGTAAAATGATCTTGATATTTGTGCATTCCCATATGGATGAGTATACACTAGCCAGCATTGTCAGTTGCACTCTTTAGCATTTCAATTATTAACTTGTTACTATTCACTCGACACAATACTGATAGCTTATCTGCATCTCAACCATAAGTTTCCAATGGAATGTACATAAGTTGAACACAAGTTGATTATAGCAAATTGTGCAATCCTAATGGTATTGGAAAAGTACGAGTAACACTCTCCTACAGACAAAGAATATTAGATTGTGCATTTTGATGTATACATGGAAGCCCGACTTATTTCTCTGAACAGTCCTTGTGTTGTCTGATGCTATGGTTGTACTTGTACACTGACACCAAATATTTAATATCCCAAATTTATGTTACCCTTTGGTCTTAATTCAGAGGAGATAATTGAAAAAGAAACAAAAATGTGATACTTATTTTTTCTCAATTTTTTCAGCATTCCTTTTCATTTTTTTAGATGCTCGTAAAAACTTAATGAGTAATTAGCGAACATATGTTTCATTCTCTGTATCTTAAAGTGGCCAGACACTCGAGTGTATTGAGAAATGTAGAAGAAAGAAAACAAAAATAAGGAAAATATCACTTTGTAAAACTGCTTGAACACAATAGTTACTTTTCCATTATGAGTGTAACAAACCTAATTATTCCGTAACTGAGGTGCTGCCAACATCTTTTGTCAAGCTCTGCCTTTCAGCCATAACACAGTCTTTCTTATCGCTATATAGTCTTTCGCGGAGTTCATTCTTATTATTAATCCATTCTTCTGACAGGTTATTGTGCATATCTTGACGTGGAGAACGCAATGAACCCTTTGTTTGCAGAATCAATAGGAGTTAATACAGATAATCTCCTTATTTCACAGCCAGATTCTGCTGAAAATTTGCTTAGTATCGTTGATACGTTGACAAAAAGTGGATCAATTGATGTAATTGTGGTTGACAGTGTATGTATCTGCTCCGCATTCCTCTCTTCTAAATGGATTATTTATGCTATAGTGTTCTCAATAAATGCTCATCCATTTCTTTTTCATTTCCAACTGTAGGCGTTGATGCAGTTGTATGGATCTTATGGATGTGTAATGTTATTAGACCTTATAGTAGATACCGCATTTATTTAGAGATTCTAGTGTCTTGTTTAAGGTATCTTTTTGTCTGTTGGACATTGTTGACATTAAACAGTGTAAGAATCAATTTGAGTCAACTTCGAAAGCAAAATAAAGAGAAACTCTTACAAGTGTTTCATCAATGGAGATATTTTAAAGATCCCCATCTTTTTCCCTTCCTATCTAAAGATACCTCGCACCCTTTTATAGAAAAAGAAAATCCAATACCACCTACTTTCCTGTCTTGTCAATCACCGGTGCCGAACTGAAAAAGTACGTTGCTAGCATATCTTCATTGGTTGTTGAGATCGGCTTTGTCACGTTATCACAAAACCGTCCTTTAAGTGGGTCCCTGACAATTAATGAGCTAGTGAGTAAGCAAAGCTACATCATATGATTGGTGAAATAAGTGGACGTTGACGTAAGTTCTGAATGCAATAATTAATTTGCTTGGATGTTTTATGAGTGTAAGGAATCTATAATCATTATGTTCCCTCGAACTACGACATTACGAGCTGACCTTATAAAGCCAATCTCAAATTAAGATATACTAAGTGTGTGTAACAATTGGTTTTTAATTAGGTCGCAGGTCGGATGTTAACAGACATAAATGTTCAAGTAACTTTATTTTTGTTGGTAAACTTCTTCATATACATGGAGGTTCTATTCCATTATTTTTCATATGTAGTTTTCTTTTGTAAACTTCTGCTGTTTGCTTCAATTCTTTCCTTCATCGTTAGTAAACTGCTTTATTTACCCATAGTGTTTTATCTGCATTATGGTTGTAGGTAGCTGCTCTTGTTCCTCAAATTGAAGTTGAAGCTTCGACCTGTAGCCCTCAAATGGACCTACAATCAAAAATAATGACCCAAGCACTACGAAAAATCCATTATTCGCTATGTCGTTCCTGTACTCTTATTATCTTTATTAATCAGGTCAGGAACATTGTTTTTATAGCAATTCATTTTTTTCCTTAAAATTCTTTACACAGGGCAGACGTCATTAATTTTATGGTGCATTCTCAACCTTTGTAGGTAAGAAGAAATTTGAAATCAGACCAAGGCTCTATTCGTGCTGAAGAGGTAACTTGTGGTGGGAATGCCTTGAAATTTTATGCTGCCGTCCGGATGCGAATTAGCAGAAAAGGATTGCTCAGGACTGAGAATAAGGTAAGACTTCAGAGTTTTTGCCGAATGCCATCCTGTATGTATCAATTTCCTATTTTTTTGTAAGTTATTTGTCTTTGAATTTCTGTGTTAATAAGTGATGATTTATATGGTCACCAGCCATAAAAGAGGTCCAACTAAGTGATATTTGAACCTATTATGATTTGTATGCGTTAGTTTAGTCTTTACATATATAGGAGATGTATATATGGTAGGTGCATAAGTTTAGGATTAATTTCCTAACTAGAAATATCCTTTGTATGTATATACATGTAATCCGTCTGAAACAATAAGATAACAATTATTCTCCCAGATCAAATAACTTGGTATCAGAGGTTTTTTAATTAGATTAGGATAGGCAGAAAAAGCACTGCAGTGCAAGAGTTGCTGCTTGTTTGAGGGACTGACTGCCGCTAGGGTTTGCGGCATTTTAGATAGACTGTAGCTAGGGTTTGTGGTAGTGAAATTGACTGTGTCTAGGGCTTGGTGCAGGTGCTGTAGAGGTTTTGGCATTTTATATGAATTTAGTAAATTGATTTGGGGTAGTCTGGCGCTGCAAATTATCTACGACTAAGGGCAGTGCAAGGATTGTTGCCAGTTTTATGAGTTTTTTTCTCTCTAATTGTCTAGATTTCTTATTGTGTCTTTCTGGTTGTCCTTAATCATGGCAAAAGGTGATAAGAAAATGGTGAATGAAATCACAATGACCCCATCCTCAAAAATCACATATAGAAAGTTAAACGAGTTGTAGGAATTATGCTCAATGGAAGAGAATTGTTTGTAGGTATGTAACAAGTCTCAATTTAGGGTATCATCGGTTTGATACTAATCTTGGGTTCCAAAAAAATGGTTGATGGAGGATGATACTCTTTGATCAAATTTAAAATACCTTTGACCCAAAAATAGAGGATATAATTAATCATTGTGATACGGTGCAATAATTAAGGACTATCTAGAATATTTGTATGCTAGTAAAAATGATGTATCTCATGTACATTAATTGATGTTAGAGATTTATCGAGCTGAGCAAAAGGGGCAAAATTTGTTTCAAAATTACTCTAAGGTAGAACAAGCATTTGAAGAAGAGCGTGTCATGTTTCCTAAAATTAGTGATGTGAAGATAATGCTGGAACATGAAAAGCAGATTGTAGTAAAGTGTTTTCTTGCAAGTTTGGAACCCGAATATGAGGTAGCTCGTACTCAACTACTTACCAATGATGCACTACCTTCATTGAGATATAGATGCGTGTCTGCTTTGGGTATGCAAAGATAGTGACAAGGATCAGGGTATAGTACCAAATGAGACAGCATCTCTAATTGGCGTAAATTCAAAGATAAATAATAGTTGCAGTAGTAAAGGAAGAGGGGGAAGGGGAGCAGTGAAAATAGTATTTCTAGCCGTGGTTCGCATAGCTGTTATCATTATGGAGAGGAAGGATGAATAAAAAAGAACTACTAAAAATTACATAGGAAACCTGTAAAGTATTCTGGTCAAACTCCTATGAGAAAAATTGGTAATATTGCTACTCGAGATGGTCTTCTAATTACCTCTCCTGAGATTCTATCTCAACATCATATAATTATTCCAATAGATGAATATGTTCGTTTTACCTAATTTTATGCTTCTCAATAGCCTGCTATTACTTCCATTTCTACTTGTGTTCTCAATAGCCTACTACACCTTCCACTTCCACTTTAGCCAACAGAGGTAACCCCTTAGCCTATTTTTCTACCTCTTCACGCAATTAGGTCATTGATTCTGGTGCCATTGATCATATGACTTGTAATACATGTATACTTTCATAAGTTCAGTCTTCTAATTTACCATGGGTCACTTTAGCTAATTGTTTTACAACTCCTTAGTCGAATGCGGACAACACGTCCAACAAACTCTACTATTATATTCTATTTTTTATCTTTATCTCAGTTTCCTTTTAATCTTTTGTCTGTGGGTGAATTACCAAATCTCTTAATTGGAGTTTTCTTTTCTTTCCTAGTCATTGTATTTTCCAGGATCTTAGGATGAAGCAGATTATTAGTAGAGGGCACTAGTACTAGTACCTCCTTTTCTTCGGCTCCATTATCGCTTTTGTTATCCTTTCTCCTTGTTTTGAAGAAATTATTTTTTAGTCTTAGTCAAGAGCTCAACTAGATTGTGAGCCATGTCAATTAATAAAGAACCACAATGTACCATATCTCTCTAGAATGAATAAATGCATTGCGTTTCCTTTTGAATTGATACATTCTAATATTTGGGGCCTTGTCCCATTTTATCTAAGACTCGTTTTCCTATTTTGTTACCTTTGTAGATGATTATTTTCGGGTTACTAGGTTATATCTTGTGAAAAATCTTTCAGAATTTTTTTGTGCCTTTATACTGGGATTAAAACTCAATTGGATAAATTTGTACGTATCTTAAGGAGTGATAAGCTAAGGAATATTTCTGAACCACATTTATTTCCTTTTAGAAAATGGCATTTTTCATGAGTTTTCCTGTACTGTTACTCCACAACAAAATGGAATGGCTGAAAGAAAGAACGATTATGTTACACGTACATCACAATTTATAGATTTTTTTTACCAACGGATGATTTTTTGAGATTTGATTGGAGCATATTCTCGTCAACCAAATAAAAAAGAAAAAGAAAAAGAAAAAACTCCCCTACTTTTTGACACATCATTAATCTATAAAGGATTATGTAAATGGAGATGTACTTGGGTTTGCTCCTCAATAGTCACCAGTTTGAGTCCTCTCAGGGCCACTGAAGTGAGTACCGGCTGTAAACTTCAGGGTCCCGTGAGATTAGTCGAGGTGCGCGCAAGTTGGCCCGGACATCTACGGTTATAAAAAAAATGTAAATAGAGATGTACAACAAGAATTTTTCAAGAAAGAATTTTTATTTATTGGAAGTTGCCAGACTTTCATAAGAAAACTTCAAAGGAATTTTGGGCAAATGCAGTCTCTATTGACTATTAATTAATCATCAGCTTTCCTGTGTTAGATGGTCAAATCATTTTTTCCATTATGTTTCGTTCTCAATAATTATTTTCTCTTGCTCTTAGTATGTGGGTGTACTTGTTTTGTCCAAGATATCATACCTCAAATTTTCAAACTTGATTTTAGATCTTGTAATTGTTTATCTTTGGCTTATCTTCAACATCAAAAAGGTTATCGATGTTTTCACCTTCTTCAAGTCCACACCTATTTCCAGTACTTCTGTCTTCTACTCAATCTTACGTTAAGTCTGAGGATGATTTTCTTGTTTACATTGTGAGTTCAATTGTATTACTTGTGTTTTTTCATCAATCTATTAGAAGTGGTTATACTCGTTGTGTATAGCAATCTCCAATGGCACCTACTATTGGCCATGACTTGCCGTAACTACATGTTAGTTTGACTCCGAATTTGTAGCCCCCTCCCGATCCTAGTCTTGATCTTCCCATTGCACTTCGAAAAGATAAACGGTCATGTACTTATCCATTTCTTTTGTTTCTTACCGTGCTTTATTTCCACCTTCCAAGTTCTTTATTACTTAGCAGTGCCAACATATGTTTCTAAATCTATCCCATAGTGGTTGGCGAGCTTCCATACAAGAAGAAATCATGGCGCTTGAACATAATCATACTTGGAATTTGGTTCATCCACATTCCTATAAAAAGCTAATCGGGTGTAGCTAGGTTTTTATTGTCAAGATGAATCCTGATAGATCTGTTGCTTGGTTGAAGGCTATATTGATTGCCAAATGGTATTGCTCATACCTATAGGATTACTCATGAGACTCTCTCTCCCATTACTAAGAATGGAATTGAGCTTGGCCATGTCTCGGCCTTAATAAGCAGTTGAATCCTCTGCAGCCCAAAGATGCTCCTCTACATCTTAGAATGTCGGTATCTTGCTTCTATTAGGTTCTTCATTTCTCTTGTTGCTACCCACCATTGCCACTTCACAAACTAGATGTTAAGAATGCATTCCTTCAAGGCGATTTGCATGAAGAAGTTTACATGAAGCAAGCATTGGTCAGGGGAAGTCAAGAAAGGTATGTAAATTGCAAAAATCGTTATATGGTCTAAAGCAATCTCTCCGTGCATGGTTTGGGAGATTTAAAGAGGTTATGACTAAACGTCTAGTTTTTTATGTATTTTGTTAGTGTATGTTGATAATATAATCATTTTCTTTTTATAATCGTGGATGTCCGAGCCAGCTTGCGTACACCTCGCCTAATTCCATGTGACCCTGAGGGGACTCGAACTGGTGACCATTGGGGAGCAAACCCAATGTCTGACCAATTGAACAACCAATGTGAAACTAGGAGCAGAAGATGGGGATGTGTTTGTTGACTTAGACAAGGACATCAGTGTAGTTGAAAAGTTGAACTATCTCACAATAACTCGTTCAAATATTTTCTTTCCAGTAAACGTTGTTAGTCAATTTATGTTACCTCCTAGAACTTCAAATTGCGATGTAATTCATATAATAAAATATCTCAAAGAAGCTCCAGGACGTGGGATTCTTTATAGAGACTATGATCATTATAGAGTTGAGGGTTTCTCGGACGTTGATTGGGGTAGGTTCTCCTGTGGATAGGCTCTCTACTATAGGGTATTGTGTTTTGTTAGAGGTAATCTAGTCTCTTGAAAAAATAAGAAACAAAGTATTGTACCTCGATCAAGTTTAGAATCTGAATATCTGGCTATGGCACAATTTGTGAACTTATGTGGCTACATTACTATGATACACCGACACGGTCCGACACGATACGTGTCGGATACATCGACATGCGATTTTTAAAAAATGTACGGACACGACACGTTGATTTTTTCTTAAAAATTCTGCATTTATATAATATAAATTTAATTTTATACTTGTTATTAATATTTCTTGTTGAAATCTACCTATTTGTTACTTGCTAATAACTTTGAATTAACAACATATAATATTTCTAATATAAAAAGAAAAATGATTACGGTAGAATATCTGAGAAGTATCGATATCGACTTGTGTCCGACGGATACGTTATCCTAATTGAAGTGTCTGTGCTATAGAGCTACATTATTTACTTGGATTGGCATTGATAAGTTCCACCGTATGGGCTTGTGGTGTGATAATCAAATAGCTAGTCACCTCATGAGATAACAAAGTAAATAGAGGCAGAGTGTCATTTTGTTCGTGAAAAGTTACAAGGATTAATTTCTACTAAGCATGTCAAGACTAGGGATCAATTAGCCAATGTATTCTCTTAAGGCTTTAGTTGGGAATTGGGTAAATTGTATTTATAACAAACTGGGCATGATTGATATATATGCTTCTGCTTGAGGGGGTAGTTCTGAGCTGTATGCATTGGTTTAGTCTATATATATGACAGATGTATATATTGTAGGTGCATGAGTTTAAGCAATAAGATAACAATTATTCTCCTAAATCAGATAACAGAAACAGCAGTAGTCTCACTCTCTCTTCATGCATCTGCAATTTGCTGGATTTCCCGGAGGAAAGAAAGAGAGGAGAAATCTAAGCTTCCTATTCGAATTTTTGGTTTTCCATTGCTCTGTTTTGTTTTCATATAATTGGTGCTATTATCACATGATGTATTAGCCAGATAATGTGGATCTTTCCCTGTTCTTGTCTTTATTTTACTTTTACATACATTTAATGTTGATTTCAAGAGATAGTATCATTGCTGATTTTTTATTTTTATTTTTCTTTTCATATCCAGGTTAATGGTCTTGGGATTTGTGTGCAAGTCGTAAAAAATAAGCTAGCACCTTCAATGACAAAAGCTGAGTTAAGTATACAATTTGGAAGAGGCTTCTGCTGTGAATTGGAGGCCTTGGAATTGGCCTGTGAATATGGTATCCTATCGACAGAAGGAAGCTGCTATTTCATAAATGGGAAAGTTTTGAACAATAAAGAGGACGCCGTAAGTTATCTGGCTGCAAATAAAGGGGCCTTGGATGATATTGTCAGAACTTTAAGACACCAGTTGTTCGAAAGGGAGAAATAGTCAAGGATATATTGATTAGACGATCAACCTGCTTCTTGCAACATTGACTCACCCAAAAGGTCTCTGTATACTGTAGGGTTGACTCTGCACTGAAACTGAATGTTTCACCATTAAGTGTTGAGCGTTTCCATTTGGTCGTCTAGTTGGTGCAAGGACTTGTGATATTCAACTTCTTCGTTATGTATTGTATCAGACAATTCTTTTAATCTTAAAATTCAGCTATTTTTTAAATTTTTTTGTGTTACTATGCAGATTTATTTGTAATTTTCATCCATCAAAAGCATAAAGAAAACAAACTATTTACACTGTAAAATTAAAGATGCAATTGAATATATATGAAGGTTTATAAGAAAGAGAAGCTGAAGCGATAAAATAAAAAAAGACAGCATGTCATGGCATTGGTCGGGCACAATTTTCTTTTTGTTGTGTAAGTATACCATCTTCTTCATTCTTCTTCCCTTCTCTAGCTGGACAATAGTGGCAACAACAAACATTAGCAGGGTTTTTCTTGAATTTGTCATAAAGATCTTCATGTTCATGTTCATATCCATGTACATAATTTTGGTCATGCTAATTAATTAACTTGGATAAGTTTATGTAGTGGAAATTGAAAAATCCGAGTCCTCCAAGTTGGTCAGCAAGTGACAGAGGAACCTATCAGCATCAAAATGAAAATTTGGCTTTCTTGTTTTAAGTTTTGAGTATCCGACTCCAGAATTCCAAGTTTTCCTTGTGGATCTTGTGTATCTATATAAATAGCTGGTCTATTTCTAGGATAGTACATTAAAAAATTGTCATAGCTTGCTCTCTCTTTTATTCACCATTGGCTGGATCATATTTCTTGCAAGAGAGGCCAGCAACAATTGCTGAAATGCTACTAGTTTTAATATCATGTTTTGCTGACATATAGGTGTCAGAAAATTTTAACATATTTGGGACCACACGTAATATATTAAAAAGTGTGGTTCTATTATTTAAAGAATATTAGTCAATTAAAGTGATCCAATAAAGATGAATTTTGACTAATGGATATTAGGTTTCATGGAATTGAAGTGTAGAGATCGGAAGTTTATTTTAGATTGATGAGGGGCAGATTTGAAACAAATGATAATGGATATTAGGTTTCATGGAATTAAAGTGTAGAGATCGGAAGTTTATTTTAGATTGATGAGGGGCAGATTTGAAACAAATGAAAAATAATGACCATTCAATATCTTATTGTTTATATGGGCCCATGGTCCCCAATTGTTGGTGTGTTCTTGAGTTTCTCTACATCCCCATCAATAGAGATCAAAATTGAAGTGAAGACCACCAATCAATTGAAAGATCCTAACTCATCAATGCAAAGAATCAGATTACTATGGATATAGGTATGTTTTGTTAACAAATCAAATTGTGATTGATTCCAAGTTGGTATCTTACCATACATAAACATTCCACCTAAATTGGAGATATTGCTTCCTTCGTTAAGAGATTGTATAGGGACGTGTATATATATACTTGTCATTGTAAACAGATTAATTTATGTGAATGAAATATTGATTTGAACTTGGTATCAGAGCCTGCCGAATACTCTAAAAACCCTACCTTCTTCGAACAACCGAACCAGCACGCCTGAATCATCATCTTATGGCTCACGAATCTGCTGCCTCTCAAGTATCCACCCCAGTCATTCACATTCAATCTGAAAACTCTGGATTTCATGCTGGTATTATTCTGACTGAAGCAAACTATGATGTGTGGTCCCAAATATTGGAGATGCAAATTGCGGGACGAGATAAATTCGAATATATTCTGGGAAAAAACGATCCCCCCAAGGAAACGGATTCCACTTATGCAAAGTGGTATGCTGAAAATCAAAAGGTGAAAGGATGGTTGCTCACCTCCATGTCACCAGAAATAATGAAACGGTACTTTCGCCTACGCACCGCACGGGAGATTTGGAGTGCCCTTGCCAAAGCCTTCTACGACGGATCGGATGAGACACAAATTTTCGCATTAAATCAGCGTGCCTTCTCTACGAAACAGGTTGGCCGCCCACTGTCAACCTACTATGGTGAGTTAGTTGAGATTTTTCAAGAATTGGATCACCGTGATAAAGTCACAATGAAGGATCCGGATGATATTATTGCATATAGGAAATCTGTTGAACGTCTGAGATTGCACATCTTCCTCAGCGGACTGGATGTTGAGTTTGAACAAGTTCGGGGTGAAGTTCTTCGGAAGGAATCCCCAGTTGGTCTCGAAGATGCCTATGCTTATGTACGAAGAGATGCTGTCCGCCGAACCAATCTGAACGCTGAACCTGAAGACACCGACTCTGCTGCCTTGACTGTCCGTAGAGCTAGGCCTCAATTTCGAAAATCTGGTGCAAAGTTCGAACTGAACCAGAAAGGCAGTAGCGTGTTAAATGAAGTTGCTACTAAACTAGAACGCCTGTGCACTCACTGTGGTGAAACAGGCCACTCAAAATCAAGATGCTATGATCTGATTGGCTATCCAGAGTGGTGGGATCCAACGAAGGCTTCACGGAAACGCACCTCAAAATTTAATCAACCATCTTCAGCCGCAACAGTCACAACTTCAGTTGATACTCCCGCAGAAGCTTCAGCTGCCATTGCCACTTCAGGTAACCTAGGTAAGGTTCTACATACCTCTACACATTGTAGTAATAATACATGGATAATTGATTCGGGAGCGACGGATCACATGACTTTTGATAATGACCATTTTCAGTCTATGAAACCATCAACTGAACATATTGTGTCTACGGCTAATGGAAACTCTTTACCTGTGATTGGAGAATGTTCAATTACTCTTCCGAATAATTTAAATCTTGATTCCGTTTTGGTCGTACCTTCCCTCAACCATAACTTAATATCTGTTGCTCAAATAACTCGTGCCTTACATTGCGTTGTAATTTTTTGGCCTAACCTTTGTGTTTTCAAGGATATCCGGACTCGGAGGACAATTGGTTATGGTACTAGAAGGGGGAAGCTATACTACTTGGATTTGAAACCTGATAGCTCAAATAAGTTGGCTCAAGTTTTCTCGATGGATAAGTCTCACACAGCTACCTCCGAAATTTGGTTGTTGCATAGACGCTTAGGTCATGCCTCTTTTGGATATTTAAAAAGACTATTTCCAAAGTTGTTTTCTCAATTAACTACTTTAGATTTCAAATGTGACATTTGTGAAATGGCAAAAAGTCATCGTGTATCGTTTCCATTAAGTTTGAATAAAAGTCCCGTGCCTTTTATGTTGATCCACTCGGATGTATGGGGACCAGCCAAAACTCCTTCCTTGAATGGTTCTCGTTGGTTTGTTTCTTTTATTGATGATCACACACGTATGACTTGGATTTGCTTGATGAAGTCAAAGAATGAAGTTAGTTCTTTGTTTCAGAAATTTCATAAAATGATTGCCACACAATATCAATCTCATATACAGGTTCTTCGTACTGATAATGGTGGAGAATTTGTTAATCAGGATTTAAGGCATTATTTACAATTACATGGCATTTTACATCAAACAACTTGTCCGTATTCTCCTCAACAAAATGGGGTTGCAGAACGCAAAAATCGCCACTTACTTGAAGTTGTTCGTGCCTCCTTGTTTGGTGCTCATATGCCCACCAGTTATTGGGGTGAAGCTATCAATGTTGCAGCCTATCTCATTAACCGTTTACCTTCCAGTTCTTTACAATTCCAAACACCCTTTCATACTCTCTACTCAACTGTAAGTGCTCCCACTGTTCCATATCTATCACCCAGAATATTTGGATGTGTCGCCTTCGTTCATCTCCCTAAACCCTTGCGAAACAAGCTGGAACCTCGAGCTCTTCGGTGTGTATTTGTTGGCTATGCTTCACTTCAAAAGGGATATCGCTGTTATCATCCCCCTTCACGGAGAATGTATGTGACCCTTGATGTCGTATTTCACGAAAGTGATATGTACTACTCTTCTCCCGAGTCTCCAATTTCGGAGGAGAATAAAAATGAATTGCAGACTCTGAATCCTTCTTCGGAAACTGTGGATGTTACAAGTGAAACTCTGGCTCCTTTGGAAAATGGTGATATTATAGGAGGTGGTGAACAACCAGAAGAGGCGGAGTGGGGGAATGGAAATGGTCATGACCAAATGGAAGTGGCTTCACCAGTATCTCAATTGCCTATCCCCCTTCATGAGGTACCATCTAATCAATGGCTCTCTGAAACCGATCCTCTTCAAGAATACCAGGTAAATTCTGAACCTCCTCGTAAAGTGTTACCTAATCGAGCTTCTAGAGGTATACGTAGAGTAAACTATGAACCTGTTTTTAATTCTATTCCTAAGTATCCCATGAGCAACCATGTGTCTTATCGTAGATTATCAAAGGAAAGTAAGTCGTTTGTGAATCAATTATCCTCTGTATCTATTCCTACTAATGTGCAGGAAGCCATGGAAAATCCTAGGTGGAAGGAAGCAATGAATGAGGAAATGAAGTCTCTTCAAAAGAATTCAACTTGGGAAGTGGTTGAGTTGCCTAATGGGAAGAAACCTGTTGGGTGTAGGTGGGTCTTCACAGTTAAATACATGGCAGATGGAACAATTGAGCGATTCAAAGCCAGACTAGTAGCCAAGGGATACACTCAAACATATGGAATTGACTATATGGAGACATTCGCACCAGTAGCAAAAATCAACACTGTCCGTATTTTGATATCCCTGGCAGTGAATCTTGACTGGCCATTGCATCAGTTTGATGTCAAGAATGCGTTTTTGCATGGAGATCTTCAAGAGGAAGTATATATGGAACTGCCCCCTGGATGTAATATAAAGTCAGACGATGGCAAGCTTGTCTGTAGACTAAAAAAGGCATTGTATGGCCTGAAGCAATCTCCTAGGGCATGGTTTGGAAGATTGACAAAGTCTATGAAGAGTTTTGGGTACAATCAGAGCAATTCAGATCATACTCTTTTCACAAAGCAAAACAAAGGCAAGATTACATGTCTTATTGTATATGTTGATGATATGATAGTAACGGGGAATGATCCAGACGAGATGAATGCATTACAGAACCACCTTGCTCATGAATTTGAAATGAAGGATCTTGGTTTATTGAAATACTTCCTTGGAATTGAAGTGTCTAGGTCAAAGAAGGGTGTTTTCCTATCTCAACGGAAATATGCCTTAGATCTGTTAAGTGAAACTGGTATGACAGCATGTAGTCCAGCCAGTACTCCCATGGAGGAAAATCTGAAACTAGGCATATATCCGGATCAAGTCCCAACAAACAAGGAGCGATATCAGAGACTAGTTGGCAGATTGATGTACCTAGCACATACTCGACCGGATCTAGCATATGCTCTAAGTGTGGTCAGTCAATTCATGCACTCCCCAAGTGAAGAACATATGAATGCAGTGATACGGATTTTACGCTACTTGAAATCATCTCCAGGTAGAGGGATCATGTTTACAAAAGGAGATAATCTGGAGGTCAAAGGATATACCGATGCAGATTGGGCTGGAGCAATCACAGATAGGCGATCTACATCAGGGTATTTCACTTTTGTAGGTGGGAATCTAGTTACTTGGCGAAGCAAGAAACAAACTGTAGTTGCTCTATCGAGTGCTGAATCTGAATTCAGGGGAATGGCTAAGGCAGTATGTGAATTATTGTGGATCAAAAATTTATTGGATGAGTTGCATATCACACGTGCTAATCCAATGAAATTGTATTGTGACAATAAGGCAGCTTGTGACATTGCTCACAACCCAATTCAACATGATCGAACTAAACATGTTGAAGTTGATAGGCATTTCCTCAAAGAGAAACTAGAAGCAAGGATTATTGAAATACCACATGTTCCATCCCAAGACCAACTTGCTGATCTTCTAACCAAGGCCGTGTCTACTCGAGCGTTTAATGATAGTCTTGGCAAGTTAGGGATGAGTGACATCTATGCACCAACTTGAGGGGGAGTGTTAACAAATCAAATTGTGATTGATTCCAAGTTGGTATCTTACCATACATAAACATTCCACCTAAATTGGAGATATTGCTTCCTTCATTAAGAGATTGTATAGGGACGTGTATATATATACTTGTCATTGTAAACAGATTAATTTATGTGAATGAAATATTGATTTGAACTATTTAAACACAGGCTTGTGAAGAGTGGATACATGAAGTCAGTAGGAATATGTCTTCACATTATATTACCGGGAAGATGGAATTCTAGACATGGTAAGCATTTGAGTTGATCGAGGTGATGCCATTAAAAAAAAGGAACTAGAAATAAAGTCTAGGGTGATCATTTAATGTAAATTGTACAATGGTGAAATGGTATCCTTTGGTTACCCTATCTTAATTAAGGGTCTTTATGTGATATATAAGAAGGCTTATGCTTTGGCAATGAGTCAATGACCTCTTTATGGTATAAGAGTGTAGAATTATAACTGATTAAATGTTATTATTGTCTTTTCATAGAAAGGAAGAGCATCAATTGTGCGGGTTCACAAATGTAAAAAGTTTTGCCATCAAATTTATATTATGATGAAATATTTACTCTTGTATCTAATGCTGATGATGATAATGAATTATTTTTGAGTTTGAAAGTGTTCTGAAGTAAAATGATGAATTATGGATTATACTGCAGAGCGTTGAAGATGCTCGATAAAAAAAAAACAATTTAGAGTTGGTTATATGTGGGTTGAATTTAGGAATTTTGGTATCATCACATTGGGAGAAACATCGATACATATCGATAACTGGAGTTTCAAGTATATATCTATTTGAAAGTGTTGAAATTGAAGTTGTGTATATATTATCATTGAGTTATATAGAATTAAAAATGGTATTTGGATAATTGTTAATAGATCGACAAAGGTTACATCATTCATTTCAGATGATATAGTCATTTTCATGAGATAGATTTATAAAATCATATTTAGACTAGATTGTCATTTATATGGTGGAGTTTGAGTATCTATTTTTGGATTTATTGTAGGGTGTTATATAACTAGATTGCATTGTGCAGCTTCCTTTAGTAAAATGTCAGACACTATGAAGACAAATTTAGAAGAGAAGTTATTAACTATGGTTTGTTAATTGAAGAGGACTTGGATATTTATTTATTTTTCATGAAGTTGACATATAATAACTAGACTCTAAGTGGTGATAATTGAGGTTATATAAGATATTGAAATATTCCAAGGATGTATTTATTTTTGTGATGAAATTGGTAAAAGAAAGTTATTCGATCTTAATATGTAACCATTGTTATAGAATTGGGAAATAGATGATTTTTTCTAAGAATTAGTAAAATGCAAAGTTGAGAATATCATATATTGGGCTTTGAGATGATTTTTAAAACTTGAGTCCAATTGTTCAATGATGGAGTTTCCAAAGGGTTATCTGGTATTTAAGAAATATATTGTCTATTGCTAAGGTTTCGTGAGTAACTAATTAGGTTTAATTTATGTTTTAAGATTACCA
>CAIGRO010109006.1:0-16067 GCA_903798355.1 Fraxinus baroniana | reverse complement strand
TTTGCTTCTGATAGCAATCACCACCTATGTTCTTCTATAGAGCCGTTATTGCTCCGTAAATTATATTACTTTAAGAAGTCTGGCTTGACTCGCTTGAGTGAAAGGTCTTGTGCTTCAGTGACAAGCAAAAATTTCTAATAAAGTAATGATAATTAGTGGCCTTCTTTCTCTATTTATATGCATATTTATGCACGCTAATGGGGTGCGTGGCTCTGACAGATGCACCCACTTTATCATGCTAACAAAATAATGTTACTATATTGTTGCATGCATAGCCAAACTATTCACTTTCATTAACTACATAAATATTTGTGAGGATATTGCTGGATTTTGTTCTCATATTCTTAATTTTAATGTGCTGGTATGCTTTTCTTCTTTGCAGTTTTATAGACCTGCCAAACCTTTCCTCGGCTGTTTACAGTACAGAACTTTGCAGTAGGTTACGTGCCTTCCTTGTTGCATGCCCTCCACCAGGCCCTGCATCATATGTTACAGAACTTCTTGTTGCAACTGCAGACTTTCAAAAGGATCTCACCACCTGGAATATCAAGTATTTACATTCTCATGATTAATCTTTGTTACTGGTTCTGTCACACATTTAGTGGTGTATATGACTGAAACCTTGTATCTCAGGCCCGTTAAAGGAGGGGTTGATGCAAAAGAATTGTTCCATTTGTATATTATCCTCTGGATACAGGATAAGCGCCTCTCCCTGCTTGAGTCTTGTAAATTAGACAAGGTACATTATATAGATGCGTGCTTGAGCATGTGCAGTCTGTGTGTCCATCACAAACACATGGAATGCTCTAAAACTTATCCTTTAGCAGTTTTCTTCATATTGCTTAAGTAAATAAACCTCAACTAATGATAACCTGAAGCTTGGCAATAGTTTCCACATCTTATCAATGACCTTGATGCTTAATTAATGTTATTAACGTGCAGGTTAAATGGTCCGGGGTTACAACACAACATCTAACGACCCCCTTTATTGATGACATGTATGATCGCCTCGATGAAACTTTGAACGACTATGATGTCATCATATGCCGCTGGCCGGAGTACACTTGTGTTTTGGAAAATGTATGCCTCTCCTAATTTCTTGTCCTTGAAAATCTATATATATAGTAATACAACTTGAGGGTGATCTAATTTCGTGGAAGATATCATGCATGGTTGGTGTTCACATATTGTTGATGTGTATTATTCGTATGGTTTTGCCAACAAATGTTACCGACTGTAAAACTCATATCCGACAATTTTTACCTCGGGTTTGAGTTTAAGTTCCAAAGCAATTTGAACAGATGGGAAAGGGAGAAATAGCCCTATTAGACACGACATTTACATGGTGATTTGTTCTGCTAATTATTATTTATTAGGCACTGTTTTACTGGTTAGATTGCATTTTCATCTGTTGATCTACTATTTGTTTTATCTGAAATAGGCCATTGCCGATATTGAGAAGGCAATTCTGGATGCCCTAGAAAAGCAATATGCAGATGTCTTAGCACCATTGAAGGAGAAAACGACAGCCAGGAAATCTGCTTTAAAATATGTCCAAGAGTTCACTAAAAGATCCACATCCCCTTACGTAGTGCCTAATGAGGTGAGTAAATATTTAATTTTACTAGTAACTTTAGTGCATATCCATTTTTTAACTGAAATTTTTTGTTCATTTCAGCTTGGCATTCTTTTGAATTCTATGAAGAGAATGGTTGACGTGCTTTGTCCCAAAATTGAACATAAACTGAAGTCACGGGGTTCCTGTATCCCTGATAGGAGTCACGCTCCGCCTGGAGAGCGTCTAAGTGAAATTATTGTGATGCTCAGATCAAAGTTCCGGAATTATTTGCAAGCAGTTGTTGAAAAGCTTGTAGAAAATGTGAGTACCATCTCTCATGAATTATCTTGAGTTTGATAATATTGTTCTTCCCAAAAAAAATTTGTACATTAGATCATCACCACAGAAAAGCATTCAATGTATCTTTTAATTGATGCATTGCTAACTTCTATTTATAGATATACATCTAGTATACAGGAAAAAAATTTATCGTTGTGCTCGACAGGAAGAAAGTTGAAATTTGATCACCCATCAAGAAAGTTTCTTCTACAATTTCGTTTTTGCTTTCAAATATTTTGTTGAATTTTTCTCATCTTTTGCCACAGACAAGATTACAGGGAAGTACCAAATTGAAGAAAATTTTGCTGGATTCTAAGAAAGCTGTGGCTGAATCTGATGTTAAATGCAGAATGCAACCTTTGAGGGACCAACTCATAAATACAATCAATCATCTTCATACGATCTTAGAGTCTCATGTGTTTGTTGCAACTTGCCGAGGTTATTGGGACAGGATGGGAAAGGTAAAGTATTCAAGATTCATAAGAAAATCTCACTCCTTAATATGGTTTTATTTACAAGTCCTGCTCTGCTGCAGGATATATATATATATATATAGTTAGGGTTTGACATTATCCACTACCTGTTTATTGATATAAAAATGTACATGGAGGAAGACGTTGGGCTTTACCTCCTAACAAGGATACCAAAAAAAGGAAAAAGGAAATAGTGAAATTTGAACAAGGGAGCACTACTCCCCTTACACATTTGGAGCTATTCTTTGCTTACCTTCGTTTATTCTATGCTCTGCTGCAGGATGTTCAAAGTTTCTTGGAGGAAAGGAAAGAGAACAAAGCATGGTACAAGGGTTCAAGAATTGCTGTATCTGTAAGTACCGATCTCATTATCACCAATTTTTTTCAGCTGATATTATAATGTTGGTGGGTTTATTTTACAAGGAAATTGATGTTTACTCGAATAATGTGTTTCGAGCTGTAACATTAAAGTTTTCACGAGAATCTATTACATTAATGGCATGTTTCCTAAGTTGGAATGGACAGTACTGGAACAAATGAAGGAGAAAAAGAAGTTAAAATCTTATTTATAGAATTATCCAATGCATGTGTAGCGAACATATCCTCAATGTTCCAGCTTGTAGAGCACTGTTAGTTTCCAGATCGAGGTGTTTTATAATTCTTGTTGCCTCTGAACTTTCAGATTTTGGATGATACGTTTGCATCACAGATGCAACAGTTACTTGGAAACTCGCTTCAAGAAAAAGACCTCGAGCCACCTAGGTCTATTATTGAAGTTCGTTCTGTACTATGCAAGGATGTTCCGGTTAATAAGAACAACACATACTACTACTAGTAGTGGTCATGCAGTTTGAGCGATGAATATCGGAGAGCATTTAGTTGAAGCTGTTTCCATATGATAGTAGGGGTTGTCAAAGATACCTTTCCGATCTCTATCTACTCAATAGGGGCTCAAGAAATAACGGTGTTACTTTAGACATTGAAGTTGTTATTCGAAGTGAAGATCTTTTCCAGTTTCACGGACACGGGCTGTAACGAATTGTCGAGCAGGCAACTGAGCAGCTACTGATTCTCATACATACACACATATATAGATCTACATGTATAATCGAAAACTGGATGTAACTGATTTCATACATTCGGAGATATCCTAATTATATTTCATCTGAATGCTTATTAGTTCTTGAAGTTAACTAGTTGTTCTATCCTGTGATATATGTTTTTTTGTCTTGCATTCCAATATATTTCATCTGAATGCTGATTGCCCTGTTAGTTTAGTCTACTCTCCGTTTTTTTAACTCGTTCTATTGGGATCGCTTATGTTTATAAATTAAACGTGCTTTGAAATATGCAAAACATATCTTAAATCACCTTTTAATGCAATTTCTAAGAACACAAGAAACACTTCATATACTATTTTGAATTATCCAGGCAAATGATACAATTTTAATAAAGAGTTATGCTACAATTTGGTAAAACATTAGGTAAAAAATTAGGTACAAGTAGAATTTTCCTTTAATAAATATAATACCCAAATTTCATGACTATTACGATTTCTTCTCATCCAATCCATAAAGTCGTTTCTTCTATTATGGAAATATATCAAAATAGAACAGATAATCTGATGTTCAAGAATCAATATATATAATTTGCTCGTCTTCCATTGCTCTGAATACAATCCTTTTGACTCAAAAAATTGAAGGGCAAAGGAATATATCAAGAAAGATGACAAGATAAGGCAAAATCCTGTCTTTACTGGTAAATTTAGCGAAAAAGAACAATCATACCATGAACATCTTCTCTTTCAATCTATTTGTAACCTGTCTATTCTTTTTGGTGTAAAAATCATATGATTTCACGTAGAAGTAGCTTTTAAGCATATAAAGTCGAATTTGGAAAAAATAAAATAAAATGACAGCGAAAGTGTAAAAATCTGGTCTTATGCACTGTACAATCGTGGACAATTCAAAAGAGATTGCTGTGGTACATATTGGGCGACGATGGAAGATCACTGGCAAGAGGTGGAAAACCATGATCGTGGAACGTCCCTAAGTTTTCTCTTACGGGATCCCACCTTTTGATGATCCTGGTCACCTCGTAGTATGAAATCTGTCAATCTCCTCACATCCGATAGCTTAACTGGTTTTACAAGAAACTCTTTAGCACCTTCCTCCATACACCTGTACGTTGAAAGGAATTTATGATATCAGACAATTGAAATACCGAGCTTTTGCCATGTCGATGAACAGATTTATCAAAGTCCAAACCAAAATCTTGATGTTCCTCGAGATGTTTCACAGGAACTACCGGGCGTGTATTTCAATCTTTTCTTGTTTATTATACCCTTTTACGTTAAGACTGTAGTTTAACTAATCAGTAGCTATTGTGCAACTTTATTGTGCACTTGGAATCTGATATTGAAGAAGGGTAAAAACTAAAAACGCAAACTCAAATGGCATATATATGGTATGCTGGACTGCACAAAGATCATATGATTAAGAAAAGTCGTTAAAATCTTATCTTTATCGTGTTTTTTAATGCTTGAACATGCATAAAAGCTGACGAATATATGCAGATAATGATGGTTTCATCCAATTATTATATATGCAAATGTGGTTAGAAAATACCTATCAATTCGACCCAAAATGTTTTCCGATGACATTATCACCACTGGTATTTCTCTTAACCTTGAGGAACCCTGCTCAAATGTGAAATAAATATTTAAACATACTTATCTGACAGCATGACAAGTAGGAACAACTCCTTATTAAGTGTATAAGCCAAAACACCAACCTTAATCTCTTTAAGAAGTTCGTATCCAGTCATCCCAGGCATAGAATAATCTGTCATTATAAGATTAACCTTCAATCCCTGAAAATCGATGTAAAACTTGATTAATTATTCATTATTTCAAGTGAAATCAAATTTTACACACTACTTCTCTAGCAGCAATAAAATGAATTTTCTTGATATTCAATCAAACTAATTGAATGGGAAGTTCATTAATCAATCCAACAGAATAAACATTTGTTTTCTTAACATGAGAAAACTTCAATTCAATTCTTACATCAAATTCAACAGGGCTTTTGTCTCCATCCAAGCCCAGATATTGCAGAGCCCTCCTCCCACTTTCCACAGTGGTCACTGCAAAGTGCAAACCACCATTCAAATCAACTAAGAAACTCGATTTTTGAGACTTGATTAAAACACACGCTCAATAAATTAATATGCTCGAGTTTTTTTATAACATGAATATTATACCTTTACAGCAAGAAATCTTCAGCAACTTCTCAATGACCTTCCTATCCACATGGCTATCATCCACTGCAAGAACATGCAGATTTGGAGCAGCACCACTTGATGGTGAAGAAGAAGAAGAACCGCTTCCCATTTCTTGATCCATATCCATTTTCCTCTACAGGGCAGGCTTGATAATAGACTTCAAAAGTTTTTATTCATATACATGTGGGTAAGACTTTCAAGATATATAGACAAAAATAGATATCGAGTATCTAAGCTAAATGGCTAGAGAGAGAGAGAAAAATCTTTGCAAATCTATTTTCCACTACATTGACTTGTCGTTTTATTAATATTGTTATTTCAATTAGACGTGGGTGAATTTGGGTGGGTATACAAGGTTTGACTCGTCAATTTTGTTAATGTTTAAATTTTCAAAAGTTGACTCGAACACTGATTCATAAAAAATAAATAGTTCAAGATCAAAGGTTGAGCCGCCGTTTGCCTGTTTGGTACACATTCTTTCAAAATACATTCTTTTAAAATTCATTTTTAATCACACATTTTTCAATGAAATAATATTTTTCATCACATCAATAACTTTTTTCTTACTTTTTAACCATATATTTCTCATCATATCACTATTTAAATACATTATTTTCTCAATAATATCCATCAAACACACTCTAAAGTAAAAACGATAATAAAAATTATTTAAAAGCTAAAATTAAAACAAAATTTTGAGGTGAATTAGCTAGTTCTTCACTGGAAATTACAAGAAAATTTTGATAGTTTATCAAAATAACTTCGTAATTGACCAGACTTTTCAAAGTCCTCCTGCGTGTCCCAATCTGACCAGCCGCATCAAAAAATAAACACTTTTTCTCCTTGCACAGAAGAAATCCTTCTGTAAAAATTATCGACTCTCACATGGGATTTAAATATTACCAAAAAAGGGGGCCCACCTTGATGTGTGTAATCTGCCTGTGTTTCCTCCATCCCATCACATGATTCGATTTATAGATTAAGCCCTTGTTTGACAATCGAACTCATTTTTATAACACATTCTCACAATATTCTATACATAAATTCAAAATTATTTTTTACTTTTTAAATGTACATTTTTCAAAAAGTCACTATTATAAAACTCATTTTTCCTAAAAATCTTTTTTTAATAGTTGTCAGCCTAAACGGCCGATCTAAGCCATTCTAACTGTGTGACTTGTTTCACTTAAAAGTAACATTCAAACAAGAGGTGACTCACAAAATTTGAAAGTCTTGGAGGAAATGTCCAAGGTGGACCTTTTGAAGAATAATTAGAAGAGATCAAATATATAACTTTTATTTCATTTAAAATTTATTTTATTTTTTGAAACTTAAATTGCCTTTTTTTCAACGAATTTATGACAATAATTTGACAATTAGTCTTCCAATATTTTACATCGTTTTGAGTAAAGATAACAGTAATGAATGCGTGCTTCATACAATTCTATAAAATAATACAATGCTAATACAAGTCGTGACAACATAACAATAAATTACAATCCATCAATATATGTAGAAGGCTATAGAACAATATCTTGATGAACTTGATCGCCATTTAAAAAAATGAATTTCAAATAATAAAAACACCAAGATCAGAAGTGTTAAGAATATTCATGAAAGAAAATGAAAGAAAATATATAAATCAACACTTATTACAAAATCGTGAAATTATCGAAATTCCGCTAATAGAGAAAAAAAGAACAGAGTTTTATTATTGAGACTGAGGAATTAGATTACATATACAAAAACGAGAAATTTTCATATACAAGGGACAGATACATTTTAAGAACATTTTTAACACAATTATTAGGTAATATCAATTTCATGCTTTCGAGAATTGCTAAGTTGAATATATACACAAAAAAATCAACAAAGTGGCAAAAAAAAAGCTCACCTTAGGTCATGGGCTGGTCGGCCGAGTCCTTTTTTGTTCTTCTGTTCCCTCCACGAGAAAGACGCAAACGATCTAGACCTGTATTCGGAGTTTCCCTGGGGTTGGTAAGGCGAAATGGGGCCAAAACAATCAACAAAGTGGCTAAGTTGTTTCTAATGCATTCTTACCATTTCGGAAGCTTTCACGGTCTCCGCAAGTGCGCTCGTTTGTACAAAATGACAAAAACACATGCACAAACATGAAGGCATGGAGAGGTAGAAAGACAGATAGAAGCAGATTATCCATACTTGGAAACACGGGGAGATATACTGTAAGCTACAGTATGAGAGAATAAGCATCACAACAATGGAGCGAGTTTATGTTAAAATATGGATCCATGCATGGGAAGGAGAAGGACAGCATATCAATCATTATGACACAGGTTTTATCTGCTCGTTGTTCATGACTAAACTTTTTGTCCTGATTTTAGAAGTATATTTCTTAATCTCTAATTATTGTCAGATTAAGTGCAGGAAACTTGCTTTCCAACCATTAATATTCAAGATAGTGCACTACATCAGATCTGAGAAGACACTGAAGATGAGCGTATACACAATGTTCACATACGGATTAGACAAAGGAACTCTTGCCCAGATAGAAAGATAAATTCTTCTGATACACTCAATGAGAGGACAGGCAATCCTCAAAAGACAAAATCAAAGAATCCAAAACAAACACCGTGAAAGAGAACTTTCAACATTTTTGTAACAGTTGTAAGTTTTTCTATATTCTCTTTAATATATAACATCAAAATCATTGAGTCATTAAAATTCGTTGAATATTTGGCAACGCTATTTAACAGGTTTTCTTCACCATTGTAAGCAGTCCACACCAATTCATAACACTTATCCTGTGTCAAAGCATTCTTCCTAGTGTTGATGCATTTTATGTTTGCAGGCCATGTATACAGAGAGAGTATGTTCCATAATTTGAAATATAACCATCAAGAGAATCAAATACAATAGTTGCTCTAATCAATAAATAAGATTGATGAAATACCACTTGTAAAGAACAGTTGCGCAACAAGGAAATTATTCATCCAACTAGTTCCGAGGAATCAACAGAAAAAGAAAAAATCCATTATGAACCATATCCATCTTCAGTAAATGATAAGAGTGAATAGATCTGCAATTTTTAATAATCCCAATATGTGAGGAATGAATAACTGTTCATACGCTTCCGGAAGACAACTATCTTTTTTTTTTTTTAAAGAATCCTAGAATATCCATTATATCCCCAAAAACCAGTTACAATGAGATCCTGAGTACCGAATGGATTATTTGGATAGCAGAGTATGATGAAAAGATCCATTAGCATTGTGAATTCAATTATTAATAGACTAAAATCAGATATGAGAAGAAAGAAGATTGAAGATGAGTGTATACATAAGAAACTGCTGATTCAATTCATGCCAAGACAATGATGTATTATGCAGCAATCTCCTGCCGTCATCTAGGTTTAACAGGAACCTGATGTCCTCAAATTGCAATTACAGGCACAAGAAGTTTTAACTCAAAATGTGGATTCAATTCAAATGGCTCATAATGGGTAAAAAACTTGTGCAGGCTAAGAATCACTTAATGATTTAGCATGTGAAAGATCAAAGAAACTATTTTCAAGGGCTTAGTGCTTGTCTAACTTTCTGAAAGTCAAAGAAGAGTGCAAGAAGAACTAAAATACACTGCTAAATCTCATGGCCATCCATTATTGGATTAGACAGCATAACCCAATGCAATTAGGACTTCAAAAGCTCTGCAAAGAATCTATAAATAATCACAAGGGCTTATTCTTCAAGGAATCTCCAACTCCCAACTAGCAATTCAGTACTTAAGTGACATCAGAATAATTCCAATAAACTCAATGTAGCTCCTAATAAGCATAAAAAAGCACGAGACTGGAAATAAAATTCTCTAACTCAAGTTACAGCAACAACCTAAATTTAACAAATTTATATAATACCCTCGAATTAGCTAAATGTACAAAACAATAAAACTGAACCGTCAATCCTAGAAGAAAAAAAAATAAAAGAAGAAGAAAAAATCATAGCTAGGTCTAAAATGCTTAAAACAGAATGCAATTTTCAGCTTTGTGTTTTTATTGATGAAAGCAATGAAATAACATTTCTCATGATCGCATGAAATAATATTCGCAAGGAGACCACACTCCTGGACATGGCAAATTCTAAATTATACCTTTTGGTTCTTATATTCTCCTGAGAAAGTAGCATATCATTTGAGGATGAGATTCTTTAAATGAGCAAAAAACAAGAATTGAACTCCAATAACAACATAAACATAATATAAAAACCATCTATCCCATGAGCAGTAGGTGGAAGATCATTTCTGAAAAATTCTTGTCTTACTGTCAATGCACTAAAGGAATGACGACTATAAACCCACTATTAGATTTTTCAAACACCATAGCCCAAAATCATTTGAGAAGTGATTTCACTGTAAAATGCAAGATGAACATTCCACTAGAGCCCAATATAGCCTCCACTGTAACTCTAAACAAAAAGACCAATGTCAAAGTATATATGGATGTATTTCACTAATTCGGTCAAAATAGTCCAAAAATGAGACATTATTTTAAGCTAATATAAATTTAAATATCTAATATTTCATAATGCCAGGTCGGTGACAAATATGTTCGGCATTTTAGAAAAATAATTGGGGAGTGACCAGAAATCCTTCAAACCAAAACAGTTTACGTATATCTGGTCTTATATTGGTTATTGTTAGTCCATTCAATCAAATGATTATAAAATAAAAGTACAAGATAATGCAACCTGGATGAAGTGCACCTTAATGCCCATGATGAATTGACGATCATTTAAATCCAACAAAAATACTGCTACACTTGCTGAATCCTATCAACACAGTTCCATCCAAATCACATGGTTTAACTTAAATCAGAAACACTTACACACACCACTAAGTCGAACAATGCGGCATTTAGCTTCTATACAATTGAACAAGAAGCAAGGTAGCTATATATCACAACACATTATATCTGACAGTCGTACAGTAGGTTGAATCAACAAAATCTTAAGCAGTCAGCCAGGGTTTAAGGCAAGCACAAGCTATGTACTTAAGTTCCTCCCATTTCCTCTTCTACACATCTTGACGTTTCACTAGGTAACCACATCACACCCAGAGCAGCTGCAATAAAGGTAGCCTACAAAGTAATAAATGTCAATGAAATTAGGAAGTAAAAGAGCTACACTAGGAAGTTTTTTACCTTGTGATTTATTGGCACGGATCCTTCAATTTACAACTATCATATTTATCATGTTTCACCCAACTATCATAAAAGTTCAGTTCTATTGGTTCGGATGGTTTTTTTAATAGCATTTCCAATAAGATTAAAACCAATAAAGGGAAAACATATATAGGTTAGAATTAACTATCCATAAAATGTAAAAAACATTTATGACCACCAGAATAAAGGTGAAGTAAATTGAATGTAAATTGTAAAATGTTGTTTAAAAAGGAAATTATAAGAACACCTTTGTCCCAGGCTATGTTGAGAAAGGCCAAGTCCTTGCTCGCTTAAGATCAGGGCGGTCCAAAATGCCCTGAGCTATTAGAAGATGAAAATCTGCTAGTGCGCATGCCTCAAGAAGTGACACGAACTGTAGAAGCTAATTCTTGTTTCCCAGCTAAGAATTTACTTCATTGACACCATCGGAATAAGGCTTAACTAAAACTGGTGGCCATGTCAAATTGAAAGTGCACCCACTCTAGTAAATAACATGCTTACAAAATGGTAGACTTTATGATATAGGAAACAAACCTGTTTCATCAACATTTTTAGATATATTTTGTTAATCATCAGTATTTGAAACATCTGTTCCTTAGTTCAGTTGTTTCCTATACGTATTAAATGGTATATTTCATTTTCTTACAAATAAAAGAAATGTAAAAGCAGCAGGGTCTACTTCAGGAAGGATGAAATGCTTTGCACAATGTCTCTGTCTTTCAGATACTAATACAAGGACACTTCAAATAACCACCAATGCAATGCATATTCAATTAATGTCGTATTTGCAGCGCAAGTGTGACATACTAATTTCATGAAGAATGAAATGTCTTTGGTCATCTACACTTCGCCACGTAAACTCACAATTCTTTCCTTCTCCACCTACAGCTCCCTTTTTGAAGCTCTGCCTTCTCATCCCACAACTTCAACTCCTCAACAGCTTAAGCATTACATTACTAACTTCATTTTAAATAGCAAGATCCTACAGTCAAAATGTTTCTGCAGACAGTTGCCAAAATGTAAATAATCAAGAGGTTTAAGAACTAGATAACAGGAAGATCTTACACCCACTCTAAAGCTAGCTAATATTCATTTTGTTACCCTGGCATCCCATGCCAAGAAAATGGTTACTTTCACGTCCTTCTATTTGAACACCACAATTTGATTTGCTTAGCCCTTGTTTGGTACCCATTATTTCCAAAATACATTTTTCTATCTCTTATTTTCTACCACATTCTTCAATAAACTAATATTACACGCAAATCTAAAAGTTCTCCTTATTTTTTAACCACATATTCTCCAACAAATTACTATTCCGAAATGCATTTAGGGCAAAAAAAATGGGGCTCAAACATGCGCTTAATAATATAATTAATTGTAACTCACATGGCTGCATCTGCATGGTCCTTGTTCTCGTAACACTCAGGTAGTCTGGTTCACTGAGGTTTTCACAAACCAATTAAATCAGACACCAGGCAACATCCAAGGAAACAGAAGTGAGTAATAACACTACTACACTGTACCAATGCTATGGCATATAGCTATCTTGAAGTAGAAAATCAAGCAAGCACAAATGCAAAAAGAAGAAACTGAAAAGAAAAATAAAGTAAATTAAACCAAGAACTACAGTGCAAACATTAACCACAAACTACTACTTTTACTCCTCACAAATCAGTAAAAACTAGCTGAAAGACATCAGTTGATTGCTTCATAGAAACAAAATTCAAAATGAACAACTTGAATCATAAGCATCTTTTTCATAATTCAAAAATTTTCATGTTCTACGTGGAAAAATAAAACTCTAATAATTGTGATTGTGCCTTGTCTTCCGAATCTTTGCGACAAACATGCAGAAGTATCGAAATCTAAATATCATAACGCAAAACATAAGAAGCTCAGGAAATTTCGCCTTCAACTCTTAAAATGTATGGCTAACATAGAGCACAAGGAAAAGATGAGAACACGCATGTAGTAGAGAATATTTCAAAAGGAAAATGATAGAACTTTTAAGAAATTTCTCCACATTATGAGTTTGTACTTCATTTCAAGTAACCAAACTAAATTCATCCAGACACAAAGTAACATTTCACCAAACTTGGTGTATTCAAATTCTATACCACCTCATCTATTCACATAACAAGTCTTCCAGCACACGTATCATACAAATATATGGACCAAAACCATTAGAGTAATAGATCTGTGCTTCAAAAACTCCCTTCTATACCCACATATATGACTATGATAACTAGAGTCTACAACAAGAACACACGCAAGACACTAAGAAAAAGATGGACCCAACATATACGATCAAGGGAAACAAACTCTTCCTAAGACCGTGTGATCATGCTACGAGAACGAGCTAATCGAAATGTCAAGCTGCCTCCATCCTGTACTGCCTCTCCATCAACAGTTTCAGAGTCATACTGCTTCCTGCAACCTGGACAGCGGCCATCCTCCTCAAGAATCCTCTTGTGACAGAAAAGGCAGAGCCGGAAGCCACATGAACAAGGGAGAAAACTGGAGTCCGTGAAGTCAAAATCCTCATAGCATATTGGGCACGATGTAGGGACGGGCCCGACATTCTTACAAGCCCAAACAGAGCCTTCACAATCAAGATGTCTCCCTGAATTCATTGGGAAACTATACTGCTTTGATAAGTTGGGCAGGGTATGAGGACGACAGGCATCATCAGGCCTCCATGCCTGGCAATTTACCAGAACCCTTTCCGCAACCATTCCCTGATTATCTGGCTCCGGCTTTGAAATATCAAGCGCAAAAGCCGACTGTTTTCTTACCTTTGATAGAGAATCTGACTGGGAAGCATTTAAATCTTTCTCTGAAGGCAACGAATCCAATCCTGATTCGGTGTTTTGTTGTCGCTGCTTGTCATCAGTTGCAGCCAAGGCATCAGCCACAGCCTCCCAATCATCCAAGCAGCCATCATCATCCCCTTCATCTTCCTCACTCATACTTCCAGAACAACATCCGTTGCTACTAGCACTACTGCTCCGGCTGCTGCTCCCAGTAAAATTGGTTCTGGAATCACTATTGCCCAAGACACTACTGGTGTGGCTGGTGGATGGCGATGACTCGGAATCACTGTAATGATGCAGTTGCGATCCATCTCCATAATTCTCCTGCACATCTCTTGGCTTAATCTCCAATTTCTCTATGGCTAGTATGCTCTCGTTCTCCAATTTCACTGATGATCCTCCATGTATCCCTCCACCATTTGATTCCTCCTTACAGTTACCCTTATTCTTCACTGTATAAGTAAAGATGAGTATGTACACATACGGCGTGAATGCATGTTACAGAACACAGATCTTTGACTAACCTTGAGAAAGCCACTGCTCGCGGCGAGCATCAAGCTTGCACTGCTTCAATTTGGCTGACCGATTCGCCTAAAATTCCCAAAAAAATAAATAAATTATTAAGAAATTATACACACTCAAATACATTAAAAATCAGCAAATTCAACTCAATTACCCAGAAAATTAACAAAGAAACAATCTGGAAATTGATAGAAGGGAAAATCAACTTCAACCAAAAGCATTAAGAATCAATACTACATTCAAGAATATAAAAAATTGAAACTGTCGAAATTTATACAAGTCTAAATAAAAAATCTTGAAAATTTATACAGGTATAAATAAAAATCTGGAAATTCATGGAAGTGTACAATTTAAAAAGAAAACAAACGCATACACGATATATGTTTATAAACATACAAAAATCAAGAATCGTATAAATACCTTCTTTTTCTTGGCGAAATCTTTAGGGTTAGAGGAGGCCATGGGAACGGAAGCATTGGCGATCGAATCGGAAATCATGACTGCTTGAAGTCGAAACAAATTGAAAAACCCTAATTTGATCGTCGATATATTTTAAGAGAAAGCGATAGATATAGAAAGAGAATGTGTTAGGGAGAGAGTGGGTGACGAAAACTTCTCTGCTTCGTTCGCTCTACGCCTCTCTTTGGACTACACTAAAAGCGTGTTTACTACCACCCGGGCTATATATCGAGGAGTGAGTGACAACTTTGCCCTTCTATTTCGTTATTTTCCGTTTAGGTGCGTATGTGGGAGGGACGTAAATAGTTGGTACTCGAGGGGCAACGTCCGCGGGGTGAAATCTCTGCCGAAGGACAAGAGACTGAACAATTGCAACAATTATTCCTCATCTATGGAAGAAGTTGCAATGTCATCTTCAAACTTTTTCTTATTGCAATATATTTTAAACTTATAGTTTACCGTTTGGGAAATAGTTCACATAGCATTTTTCATAATGGTGTCCATAAGAGCGACACGTGGAGCCCCCTATTGAGAGAGTGTCTACGAGGGCAGGCGTCCTTCCAATAGGGGGCCTCCATGTGTCCATTATAGACGCTCTTATGTTATAGGTTATGTACCCATGGCATAACTCTTACTGTTTATGTGCATTGATCGTTCTTTCTGTTGAATTCTGTGAACTCAATTCCAGATTTATAGCTCGTAGTTATGGTTTTTTTTGTTCTATCAAAATCCGTAAACTCCACGCATTTAAAATTCTTTATCTCAAAACAACATCAAGTTTTTCAAGCCTTTGCACTCAGTTTTGAAACTACAACATGAGTTTGTCATTTACATTACAATTACACACCGCCTAGCACCTGCCAATTATCTCTATGTTGGTTAGTCGTGTAGTGATTCACCATCACTAATGGTTGGTGATTTATATTGTCAGCGAACTTTGTTGGCAATACCAACAACAGCAACTACAACAGGTTTTGGGCAGTTGCTTGTCTCCAATCCTCGATATTTCCTATTTCGGTTGTGCTTCGTCTTCTTCGTCATGTTCCCATTTTCTTCCCCCGCCCCCTCCCCTCGAAATTCCAGGTAACAGTTTAGGATGGATGGATAGCAATTTCATTATTGATTTCGTTGTTTTTATCATAATTAAAATAAGAGTGTAATCGTCTTTTTAGTTACACCTTGATTTTCTAACAAGAATATTAACTAAACTAGATTGTTACATACTTGGAAAGTTAACTACATTAATACTACAAAACAAAACTTGAGTCTCGTTTGCACAAATTTAATAGAAGCAACCAAGAGATCAGGGGCGGATCCACGAAGGGCCCAGCGGGGGCGGCCGTCCCCACTGGAAAAAAAAAAATTTACAATTTTTTTAGCTTATTTTCTATCTTGAATGCAGTCAGAATCTGGTGAAACTCATGTTT
>CAIGRO010108983.1:0-11877 GCA_903798355.1 Fraxinus baroniana | reverse complement strand
CACGTGATACAAAGTGTTGTGCCTTTTTTATATTGTAGGGATGAAATATAGAAAAAGAATTTTACAGACATCTTATTACAATATAGTTATCAATTAGCACATTGCAACAAATTTACGATTATAATCTAATTCAATTAAAAAAAAACTTGTACACACCCCTCTTGAATTTACCTATCTTATTTCATTTTTCTCTCCTTTCGGGACTACTTTAGCCTAATAAAAAAAATATGTATTATATATCTCAATGTTTAAAAAAAAATTTGTCTCCGTACCACATGGAGACATGATCTATTATTATTATTATTATTATTATTATTATTATTATTATTATAACATTGTCTTCCTTGCATTTTAAAGCTATCAAACTCAAAATCGACAAAAGCGGTTTGGAGCGTTTGAAGGTGATATTGTAGAATCTTGGTGTTGCAGAGCAGTCTTTTACTCAAGTTGTAATTTTAAATTGTGAATTTTCTCTTAACACGGAGGAGAAGCTCCAATTGAAAAAACTAGGGTTTGAGAAGGAGGACGACGAGATCCTGTCAAGTTGTCTATAGGAAAGTAGTCACAATTCTTTTGCTTGGTGTACGTTTTCTTCGTGCGCTTCTTAGTGCCGCTATGGAGACGGAGTAAAAAAGAATTGGGGAAATCTTTTAAACGGCGTCTTTATAGTTGACAATGGGAGGTTGCGACACGTGTACCAAAAGAAGTGTCTCTTTTACATTGTTTAGGACAGAAAGCCAAACCCTAGTTACTTTTTTTTCTTTATTGCCTATAATTAATTCTTGAGCCTTATCTGCATTGCGTCTTGTGAATTTTTATATTTTTCTTTTTTAGAAAAAAGTTATTAAACAATAATATTTTATAATTTTATTGGTTTTTATTTTGATCGCCTTGGTTTTATCATGTAATTGTTGTTTATTATTTTGGGTTGTATTGAATTATATTTTTAAATATATATGATTTTTACGTTTTAGTACATTTACATATAGATTGAATTTTTTTAAAAAAATTATTTATTAAAAAATGACCTTGCTATTACGGTCGTTAACTATCGACAGTCAATGATCAACGATCAATGACCGTCCCAACTGACCTTCAATTCTAAATCCGCCGCAGTAAGTTACCTTGTTCTATGTACAAGTGAAAGTATTTACATCTTTTAAGTGTAAATGTGATAGTATTATAAAAATAAGTATAGAATTTAGTTTGTTTTACCACAAAAATAATATAAACGTCATTCAACAAGAATATAGTTCAATTTTTTTTAAGAAGATTAATTCTAAAATACCAATAATTTCAATGTAATAAATTATTTAATTAATTAAAATTTAAAACATTAAGCTAAAGTGGCTCTAGTCATTTAATATTATATTTCCGATCTAATTACAGAGATTCTTTTCACCATGACTACAAGTTATTTTTAGTACGTTTGGCAAACATCAGCTAAAAGTCAAATTACTTTTATTCACATATTTTTGTGAAACCTATAAGTATTATTCATTCATCCATGACTTTATTTATAAACAAAATTGTTCGTTAACAGAGCATCTTTGAAGAGAAAGCACAGCTACATATGAGTGAGAAAAAACAACTTGAATTATAAGTAATAAATTTCATATAAAGCTAAATGATTTGTTCACATTTAGGGATATGAACGAGTCGAGTCAAGCAGGTTCGTGAGTCGAAAATTGAAACTCGAATTTGACTTGAGTAAAAATAGTTAGCTGAGCTTTTTTCTCGGTCAAAAATCTAGGCTCGGGCCTTAGCGAGTCGAGTCGGCTTGCAATTTTTTATTTTTATTTTTAAATTCATGACAAATTTAAATTTTTTTAAATAATTTAAAATTTGTGCAATTTATACGAATTATAAATTAAATAAAAGTTACGACCCTCATTTTTTCGTTTCAACCAAATTTGAATCTTTGGTATTTGAAAAATTGATGTAACATAAACACAAAATAGGCAGCTGCATGTAACAAAGGCAACTGTAGCTGCCTCGTTGCATGCAGCTAAAGCCTGCCTTGTAGGGCCGGCTGTATGTAGTATATTTGACCCTTTTTTGTGGTTCGGCTCGTCACGGGCTGAAAATGTCGATCCAAACAGGCGGATTAGGGCTCGAGTTGATGGTTCAAAATGGGGCTTGACCCGAGCCACGAACCGCCCCAGTCGACGTGGCTAATTGCCACCCCTGTTTACATAAGTTTCATGAAGTATTAACTTGCTTCCAGATTTCTGCGGTTTCCACTTACTTTCCCAATGACAATTATTATAATTAGCAACTGACACAAATACCCTTAAAATTAGGGTCATTTTGAAACATAAGTATACATGTGGGGGTGAAAATATAAATATAATATTTTTTTATCATTACTAACATAAATATGTTATAACAAACCACGATTTCAAAAGTGGTGGAAACACGGAGAGAAAATCAAAACCTAAACCACCAAATCAAAAAAATCAAAATCGGACGAGTTAATCTTGCACCAGTCAATACTACAAAATCAAGGGCTACTTTAACTAGCTTTCTTTCAAAGGCTTAAATCTATAAGTTTATAATTTCTGAATTTTGATTCAATTAATTCATATATTGTTTGATTATTCAGTACAAAACTACAAATTATAGATTTCATGATTATTCAGTAAAAGGGAAGCAATTGTAGGATAATTTCTCATGATAACTTATGATTAGTGCCCATTTTTTAATTGCTGAAATAAATTTATTTTTATATATATTTTTTGCATAATGGGCTATCGCGAGATGGGTGATTTGATGTTTGAAACTATTTGAGACGAATTAGCTCGATGTCCAGGAGGATACCAAACTGATCCCCAATCTCGACTAGATCTCTCTCAATAACATTGAAAAATATCTCTGAGACCTCATAAACCCTCACTCTATCCTCACACCAATCATAACCCTCACGCTCATCTATGGGCTTGTCTATGAGTTTCAATCCCTCACATCGACTAAAGTTTGTGGATCTACACACTACCTGATGGAAAAACAACCAACCGAGATATAACACTAGAATATAGCAAGTTTAAGGATGATGGCGATGATGTCCTCGCACCATCATCCCTAAGTGTCAGCCCCTTAAAGGTTGATATGCGCAATGGCATGGGACACCTTGCACTCATGCCTGGATATTGTAGGAATGGTGTGTTGATGGTGCACACTTCAGATTAAGAGCAAGAAACACGTGGAAGAATGTGCTTTAGTTTGGTGGTGTCAGATTGTTGCAGCTTAGCAAGGCATGGACTGATCCAACTTACTATTCATGGGCAAATAGTTGCAGACAGACAAGATATGGGTTGATCCAGCTTGCTGTTAGTGGGCTGAAGTCCACAAATTCGGGTGTCCAATTGGAGCACATGTATGGCACATGTGTTGGGGCGATTTTCGGAGTCCAGGCTAGTGAAAAGTGTGGACAGTTGCCAGGACTAATTGAGGGATGCAGTTTCGGGCCAACTGGGTTGGTTTATTCCTTTGGCAGTTGGGAATGTCAATTGCATACAATTTTGGTCTATAAATATTGAAGGCCAGACTTGTCGAGACAGAAGAGTATTATGATCCTTTAGTGTCTTCCCTCGTGTCTTGTATTATTGTTGAGTCATAAACAAGTAGGGTTTTCCGTAAAGATTGTGTTCTCTATATACTGTTGCCTTGTACTTCGTGTGTGCATTAAGTGAGTTTGGGTTGGCTGACTAAGTGTGACTTAGTGCCATCATAGGTCGAAATTTGGCTAATTATTTTACTTGGATTCGTCCATGTGATAATTGGTATAAGAGCTTCGTTGCAGTTACTGGGTTTCGTTTACTGAAATGGCTGCAAATTAGAATCTCAAGGATCGGGTTTTTGTATTACACGATTTATTTGGTGCTCTTATGACCGACAGTGTAGTCAGTCTGGCTGCATAAGTACATGCACATAATGATGTACACACAGAATTGCGGGCTCAATTCGAGGAGTTTACAACAGGAGTCGATGAAAGGCTATCTTCGTTCATGAAAGATTTGCTAGAAATGGCGGATAACTCAAAGGCTCGTTTTGATGCCCTTGAGAGTGAAATCTCCTTACTAAAGTTAGCCTTAAACAGCACTTCGGGAGGTAGTCGGTGCTTCAAAAAAAAATTTTCCTGAACCGAAGCAGTTCAACGGTGCTCGCAATGCCAAAGAGTTGGAGAACTTCCTATGGGATATGGAGTAGTACTTCAAGGCTACTCGTATTCCAGAGGAGGAACGGATAAATATCACTTAGATGTATCTATCGGAGGATGCAAAGTTGTAGTGGTGGACTTGGGTAAAGGATGACGAAGCTACATGTAGGTCATCCCTTATTACTTGGGAAACATTGCAGAAGGAATTGAAAGACCAATTCCTGCCTTGCAATACGGCCGAGTTGTAAAGGAATCTCTCAAGAAGCTGAGGCAGTCGGGAAGTGTGGGGGAATATGTGAAGGAATTCAGTAGTATAATGTTAGATATCCAGAACATGTCCAATGAGGACAAACACTTCAACTTTACGTCGGGATTACAATGTTGGGCACAAGCAGAATTGCGGAGATAAGGAGTGTAGGACCTTTCTTCAGCAATGGCTACAGCGAATTGTTTGGTTGACTACAAGATGGGCGATACTTCATCTGTTCCGAGGAAAACCAATGAGAAGAAGGCTAGTACATCGAAAGACTAGAAGAAAGGGGATAAGAAGAAGAAATTCGAGGGCCCCAAGTTGAAAGATGGTGATCAGTGTCTCAAGTCAAAAAGTTTCGGTGGATGCTTCATTTGTAACAGTCCCTATCGTGCAAAGGACTGTCCAAAGAGGGAAAAGTTGAATGCCTTAAGATTGGAAGGTCGTGATCACAACTCGGAAGATGGCCCATCGCGTGTGAATCTGTTATAACTGGTGAATGCTATCATTACACTACAGCGCGACTTGATATATGTTCAGGTGGCTGTTGATGGAAGGAATATTGGCAATGTTAGATACCCGTGCTACGAACAACTTTATAAGTTCCAGGATCGTAGAGAAGCTGGGTTTAAGCCTGACTCGGGCGACTACGAAAATAAAGGCTGTGAATTCTGCAGCACGGCCAGTGAAGGGACCTGCTGAAGTTACCCTTTGTGTGGGCGAATGGGAGAGAAAGTGCAATCTGATGACTGTTCCCTTGGATGATTTCGACTTAATCCTCGGTATTGAGTTCTTTGTTAAGGTGAAGGCGTCTGTGGTGCGACATTTGAATGGATTATACATTGCGGATGAAGAGAGTCTGTGTTTTGTACCAGCAAGATATCTTGACAAGAACAAAGGAAAGCAGATTCCGAATGTCATGCAATCTGTAAAGCAGCTAAATGCAAGTATAAAGAAAGAATAACGGAAGAGGATGAATCAGAGACTGCCTGCGTAACGAGGTATGGTTCTTTTGAATTTCAAGTGATGCCCTTCGGTCTTAAAAATGCACATGCCAGTCTGCTACATTCTGTAATTTAATGAACAATGTGTTGTATGAGTTCTTGAATGAATTTGTGGTCATGTATTTAGATGATGCTGTGATTTATAGTAGATCATTGGGTGATCAGATTAATCACTTGAGGAAGGTGTTATCACCACTTGGAGAACACCAATTATAAGTTAAGAAGGAAAATGCGAGTTTTGTTGGTCGGAAATAATGTTTTTGGGATACTGGGTAGGTCAAAGGAGGATCAGAATGGATGGAAAGAAGATGAAGGCTATCATGGAGTGGCCGAGCCCAACCAAGGTTGCTGAACTCTGTTCGTTTCTTGGATTAGCAAACTAATATCGACAGTTCATTCAAAGTTATTCCAAGAAAGTGAACGCCTTTACGGATTTACTGAAGAAGGATTGAAAATAGGAATGGTCAGAGGAGTGCCAACGAGCTTTTTAGAAGCTTAAATAGGCTGTTTCAACTGAACCGGTATTGCAGTTTTCGAACTTTGAGAAACCATTTGAAGTACACACTGATGCATTTAATCATCCCATTGGTGGTGTATTGGCAAGGGAACGTCATCTGGTCACTTTTGAAAGTCAAAAATTGAAGGATGCAGAGCAGCGATACTAACTCATGAGAAAGAGATGACTACAGTTGTTCATTGTTTGGAGACATGGCGACATTATTTGTTGGGAACAAAATTCACTGTTCTCACGGATAATGTAGCCAATACATATTTCTAGTCTCAAAAGAGGCTGTCGGTAAAACAGGCGAGATGGCAGGAATTTTTGGCCGAGTTTGATTTTGCGTGGGTTCATAAGCCGAGCAAGCAGAATCAGGTTGTAGATGCACTTAGTCGAAAGCCTGTGGAAGCATATGATTCAGCTTTGATGACTGTCAATCAGATTTTCTTGACAGAATGAGACAGTGGGCTAAAAAGGATGCTGCTTATACTAAGCTGCTGTAGGAAATCAGGGAAGGCTTGGTAAGGCGATATTGGATCGAGAATTGCTTGATCTATGCCAAGGATGGCAAATTGTATATGCCTTCAGGCGGGAGACTGAGGCAAATATTGTTGAAGGAAACGCATGATCCACTATGGGTGGGGCATTCGGGAATTGAGAGGATGTTAGTTTTGCTCTCAAAATCGTACTAGTAGCCGAAGATGGGTGACAAGGTAGAGGCGTATGTTAAGTCCTGTTTGGTGTTCTAGCAGGATAAAACAGAAAGGAGGAAAGATGGAGGTTTGCTCTAGCCTTTGCCGGTTCCAAAAAGGCATTGGCAATCGATTTCCATGGATTTCATTACGGGTTTTTCAAAGGTTGATCGGTACAAGTCCATTATGGTGGTGGTGGTGGACAGATTCTCAAAGTACTCAATTTTCATTCCAGCTCCGTACGAGTGTACAATGGACGTTGCTGTTGGATTATTTTTCAAAAATGTGGTGAAGTACTTCGGAATGCCTGAACATAGTGTGAGCAATCGGGATTTACAGTTAACAGGCAAGTTCTGGACTACGTTGTTCAACATAATGAGTTCTGAATTGAAATTTTCAACAACAAATCATTCGTAGACAGATGGTTAGACAAAATGGATCAACTATGTAATAGCAAGTCAGAAAATTGGGTTGCCTTACTGGATATGGCTCAGTTTTGCTATAATCTCCACCAATCATCTGCAACGGGGATGTGTCCGACAGAGTTAACTATGCGGCATATGCCCAGTTGCCTCTTGAAATTGTGAAGGAATGGAGACGCAGTGTATGTCCACCTGTTTTCTAGTTTGTTCTAGACAAATAGGAGATGGTGGAGCAGGCAAAGGACAATCTTGCAAAGGCTACCCGATGGATGAAAAAGTACGTTGATCAGAACAGACGGGATGTAGAGTTCTAGGTCGGGGATAAAGTGTTGTTAAAACTAACTCCTCAGATTTGGAAGAAGATCAGTAGCAAAATGGTACATCGTGGGTTAGTCCAGAAATATGATGTCTTTTTGAAGTGATCAAACGGGTTGGGAAGGTAGCTTATCGCTTAAATCTACCTGATCGTTTGAAAGTTCATCCTACATTCCATGTAAGCTATCTGAAAGCATTTAATGAGAGTTTGATGGGAGAAGATCATTTGCAGGCTAAGAGGGCTCCTCCTATGATCCGAAAACAGTATGAAAAAGAGGTGGCAAAGATCATTGGACATCGAACTATAGGGCAACCAAGAAGAATCGAAGGACAGATTATCTTGTTTTGTGGAAAGGTAGCACTTGGATTGATGCAACTTATGAAAAGGATGTTGATCTATAGCAATTATCTTGATTCTCTTTCGACGAGGACGTCGGACTCTGCAGGTGGGGAAGGTTTGTCAGCCCCTTAAATGTTGACATGCGAGATGTCATGGGAATACCTTGCACTCATGTTAGGGTGTGTTGATGGTGTACACTTCGGATTAAGAGCAATGAAAATGTGGGAAAGGTATTTCAGTTTGGTGGTGTCAGATTATTGCAACTTAGCAAGGCATGGGCTGATCTACCTTGCTACTCATGGGCAAAGAGTTGCAAACCAACAAGGCATAAGCTGATCCAACTTGTTGTTAGTGGGCTAAAATCCACAAATTTGGATGTCCAATTGGAGCACATGTCTGGCACTTGTTCGGCGCTTTTTGGAGTCCAGACTAGTGGAAAGAGTGGACAGTTGTTAGGACTAATTGAGGGATACAGTTTCTAGCTATTTTGGGCCAAATGGGTTGGTGTATTCCTTTGACAGTTGGGGATGTCAACTGCATACGATTTTGATCTATAAATCTAGAAGGCCAGACCTGTTGAGATGGAAAAGTGTTGTGATCCTTCAGTGTCTTCCCTCGTGTCTTGTATTATTGTTGAGTAATAAACAAGTTGGGTTTCCCGTAAAGATTGTGTTCTCTATATACTGTTGCCTTGTACTTTGTGTGTGCATTGGGTGAATTTGGGTTGGCTAACTAAGTGTGACTTAGTGCCATCATAGGTCGAAATTTGGCTAAGTATTTTACTTGGAATTCGTTCATGTGATACAAAGCTTAGCACTAATAGTGTTCACACAAATAGACCTATTTTGAGATTTACTTTGGGAATATATCCTATTGAATTGATTTCCTAAGTATTTTTAGATTAGAAATCATCGGATCACAACAAACAATGAACATGAGATGAACATATGAAAGAAAGAAGTTAAAAAAATGCAAAATGTATACCTAGAAGAGGATTTGAAGTCTTAGAAAGTGGAGAAGCATAAGTGTCGCTAGAAAACACTTTAGGGTCTGCTACACAATGGTTAGAGAAGAATCTTAAACAAAGGGAATTTCGAAAGAATATGAAACTGCAACAATACAAAGAATAGTATATTTATAGCTTCTATAAACAGATTCCAACTATTGGATTCCATCAAAATTGATCGTGGCCATTCATATGCAAACCAATCCTAGCCATTAAATACAAAAGACACCTAAAATATTCTAAATAAACGAATTAGATCAGACGAATGTATCGAATGCATTAAATAAAAATAATACACGCACTTAGAAACATACAAGTCTCATTGATACACGCAATGATGGCTGCAATTATAAAGTGTCCCTTCGTTGTACCACACATCATCAGTAACTGATAAGTGGAATAACTTTGAAAAGGATAATCCTAGATGTACATAATTTTTGTACATAGAGTGTTACATAACACTCACATGGGGTGGGCCATGTGAGTGTTATGTAACACCCCATGTGAGTGTTATGTAACACTCTATGTACAGAAATTATGTACCTCTAGCAAAACTCCTTTGAAAATTGCAGGGTTTAAATCCCTACTATACTTTAAAAGTTCACTACTTAGCCCTGTTTGATATACATTATTTCAAAACTCATTTTTAACAACACATACTTTAATAAAATAATATTTTTCATCACATCAATAACAGTTTAACCACATATTTCCTATCATGTCACTATTTAAAATGCATTATTTCCTCAATAATATCCATCAAGCACACCCTTAATCATATTGCCGATGGTGTATGCCAATGGAGATTATCAAAATCTTCTTGCTGGCATGTGTGGTTTTTTTTTTGTGGGCCCTCTAGCTCAATAATATAAATTGACTATAAAAATGATTATTCTGAAGTTTATTGGTCTTCGATACAAGACAAGAGGTCTCTTCATTTTTTTTTTCTTGAGTTGTTGGTCTACTTCAATAGAATATTCTGACCACAGATGAAGAATATGGATGTGTATTTTTTGTGTGAATAATTTTCATGAATTTGAAAGCTGATTGTAGGCTTACACGTCTGCTTAAAATGATAGGTTTTCAACTGGTTTTGGAGTCACTGGTGGTAGTGCTTTGATACATGAATTTTATGCTAGAGAAGTTTCAAATCCGGTTCATTTGACTGTTGATACTGGATTCAAAAATGGCGAGGCTGCAATTAAGGGATTTGTTTCTATTAATTTATCTCTTGGAGATCAGCAACTTGCTGCACAATTTCAAGAAATTCCCTTGGACCTACGCATGGTTGAGGCTGAACAAATTGGTTGTATGTATCTGACCTGAATTTTAATGAAATTTTGATATTTCATGTGAAGAATTAGATGCTTGCATTACAATATGGGTTACTTTATTACTGCTCAGGAGATATGGTTTGTAGTATAAGAAAATTAAATTTGTGCGCGCTTTTGTTTTGCTGTTCCTTAATTGTGCATGACCATGATTTCTCCATCTGGCAAGTTTCTTTCTTGACCAAGTTTAGTTGTTTTTGTGTAAGAAATAGGTTTTCCCTGCATATTGCTTCGGGTGACTCTTACCGGTACTGAATGACCCAAAAATATGTTCTGATTGAAGTGTCCTTCAGTACATGTACACTTGGAAAATACATTTGAGATGAAAAATTGCTTTTCTTATTACAGCTTACAAGTTTCTGATTATAAAGAATGTATGGGAAAATTGCTTCATAAATTTATCCAGAACCTCATTTCTACCTCATCACATGTTCCTTTCCTATTGGTTATATATTTATATACTGATTCTTTTGTTTTAACTTATTTGTTTTTCTTGCTTAACACCTCATTTTGTTAGTTGAATAAAAAATCTGTTTCAGAATTTTATTGAAAGGTATAGCATTTATCGTTTTGGACTATGTTGATGAAAATCTTAATAGGAGTGTTTAAAACTTTGTAGTTGATGTTCTTAAGCCAACAGCAGTGGATAAGATTCCCAATGATCTGGAAGGAATGGAAGCTTCAATGGAACGGTTGCTTGCTCTAATAGATGAGGTTTACAAATATGTTGATGATGTTGTGGTGAGATAAGTGATTATTTTGCTCTTAACTTTTGGATTTACTGCCATCTGCTAATATGTTGACTGCATAATGTTTTCCCTCCAGGAAGGGCGTGTTGCTCCAGATAATAAAATTGGCCAATTTATATCGGATACTGTAGCATCAATTCCGAAATTATCACCACATACATTGGACAAACTAGTCAATGATAGTCTGCAGGTATATATCTTTCTTCCGCTTGCCTCCAAAAAGTATATCTTTTAGGGATGGCAACAGTCATTTGTGATTTTTTATATATTTTATTGTTTGGATATGAAATTTAATATTTTGTGTCACTGTTAGGAAAAAAAACTCAAAAAAGTTTTAGAGCATTGAAAAAGCACTTGAAATAAATTCAGGCATAATTTGAATATAGCGATCTGGTGCCTGCCTCAATAATCAATTCTGCAGATTTTATTATTCTTATATTAAACTTGTTAAGGATAAAATTCTACATCGAATAAAGATGAAAACATAGACCAATTTATAAGAGTTTGGGTTACTCCTCTTAATAAGGTTCACCTTTTAAGATGAAACTCTAAATCTCAACATAGTATCAGAGCCCATTAAGCTCCAACGAGCAATTCGAGACTCAAAAAAAATTGAGCACACGGATTTCAAGATTGATCTGTTCAAACGAGCCACAATCTTGTGAGGGCATGTTAAGGGATAAAATTTCACATCGAATAAAGATGAAAATATAGACCAATTTATAAGAGTTTGGGTTACTCCTCTTAATGAGGTTGACCTTTTAAGATGGAACTCCAAATCTCAATAAAACTAGTGTGAAAAATGTCACTGATTAAAGCTGAGGTCCTTTCTTTGGTCTATCAAATGAACAAAAAGGGGGAGATTCGGAATCCCTTTTTAGGAACTGCTATAACTATGATGCTGTTGGGCATCAACTGGACTTGGTAATAGCAGAATTAGTGTGGTTCTGAAGAATATCTAGGTGGAGTCTGGAAGAGCTACGGTACGAAAGAGGGGGAGATGTCATAGTCCCTTCTTATACACTGCTATAACTATGATGAAGATTGTTGGACCTAAATGGACTTTTTACTAACAGAGTAAGAGGGACTCTTAAGAATATTGAGGTGGAG
>CAIGRO010108979.1:0-19572 GCA_903798355.1 Fraxinus baroniana | reverse complement strand
TGATCAGTCAGCCGTTTACTCTTCGAGTTTTGATAACCCCATTCAAGTGTCATACATCATCTCTTTATCTCTTGTTTGAACTACCAAAAGGTGCTTTCATTCTCTCATAAGTAACATAATAATACATTTAAAGCAAATTCGAAAATACATAAATTTTTATTTTACTTACAAAAGTGTAGAAAACACTCCTACTTTAAATGCTTGGAGTTTGAATGCCCTTTTACGTCCAATTTGAAATAAAAATGCAGCGCACTCTAGCCTCCTCTTCCGAAAATTCTCAGATTTAAAGGTTTCTTTAATCTATGGAAAAAGGTAAGTGAAATTTTATGTGTTTTTAAAAGTTGGGATTTGTGAGACAAATGTGGATTGTTATCAAATAAACTTTTAACTTTTAACACCAAATGGGACGGTCTTGGCATTGGCAAAAAAATGGAAGTTATGTTTTCAAAATAAAATAAATTAAAGTAAATTGAAACGTGTGGCAACAACCAAGTGGGTAAGTGGCTAATTAACATGGCAACTAAGTAGGAAGTTTGCTACATTTGTTTTTTTTTCCCAAGAATGGGTGTGGTCGGTAGTTAACCAAAGTGGGTAAGTGGGGAGGTTTATGTTGATTTCAAATATAAATTGAATGTTATAGTTAACTAAAGTGGCATCCAAGATAAGTGGTAAGTTTACATTGTTTTCAAATATGACAAAAATGGATGTGGCAGGTTACATTTTCAAATGAACGGATTTGGATGGTTACAACACTTAGTAGTAGACGGTTATAGCATTTAGTGGTGGAATCAAATGGGATGAATTTGGGCTTGTTTGGTACAACGAAATTGGTTTATCAATTTTTAAAATTTAAACATTGAACATGTATGTAACAATCAAAATAACGCGCTTCGTCAAAATAAAATAAAGAGAATTTTCGTTTACTAGCAATACTATACCTTACAAAATTTTATAAACAAGTGCGCGAAAATTTTGCTATCGTGACCAAAACTTTAAAATGATCTCTTAGGAAGGGTCGTAGTGATTTAATAATATAACTCAAATTATTTTCGAATTCTACAAGAAAATTTTATTTTAAAACGAAACACACGATATATTTGAATTTTTTTCTGGGTCGCTATAGGATCGTCTTGCCTCAAGCCTCTACTACTTCAGAAGTAACCTTCAGGGTTGCCATTAACCAAAACTAAGAATGAGACCGTAGAGATACGAACTGAATCCAGTTACACCAGCTATCCCCGAATCCGTATCGCCTGAGCATATACATAAGAAAACCCCAGTTGACGTGATCGTACGCAACATCCCTGGAACTCCCTGACGTGTTCTTGAGTCAATGCATTCGTTCGCTATAAGAACTGAATCCAAAATCTAGCGTCCATTCACAAAAGCATTCTGAAACTTAGACACCACTTTTCTCAGCACCTCCTTCAATCTGTTCGCCAAAACTTTAGCTATAATCTTATAGACTCCACTGACTAGACTAATAGGACGATAGTCCTTAATATCAGTCACTCCCGATTTCTTAGGAATTAGCACAAGAAATGTGGTATTAAGGCTTCTCATGAACCTGCCACGTTCGAAAAAATAAGTGATTGCATCCATAATGTCCGGTCGCACCACCTCCCAACAAGCCTTGTAGAATGAGAATGAGAAGTCGTCCGGTCCAGGGGCCTTATCATCATTCATATCAAACACATCTCTAACTTCATCCTCCTCGAATGGTCTCTCGACCTACCGGCATCCTCTTCGGTGATAGTGAAGAAGTCCAACCCCTCCAACTCCGGCCTCCACTCAAATTGCTCCCGATAGACGTTCTGATAGAATCTCATCTGCTGAGTCCCGATATCTTGTGGATCCTCGTATGTAACCTCATCAACCTCCAATAATATAATAGAATTATTGCGCCGATTGGAATTAGCGACCCGATGAAAAAACCTTGTGCATTAGTCGCCCTCCTTCAACCACATGACGCTAGATTTCTGTCTCCAAGCAATCTCCTCCATCTCCATCAATCTCTCCAACTCTTCCCTTAACCTTCCACGTCTCTCCCTTTCCTCCCCGTTTAACCCTCGACTCTCCTCCTGCCTATCCAACTCCTTAATGTCTAACATACACTGCTTCTTGCGACAGTCAATGCCTCCCACCACCTTCTCATTCCACTTCTTTAAATCCACCTTTAAGGCTTTCAACTTCTGATGTAAAACATAACTAGGAGACCCCCTAAAATCATAAGAGGCCCACCAGATCCGAACTCGCTCCCCAAACCCCTCAACTTTCAGCCGCATCTTTTCAAACCTAAAAGGTCGTCTTTCGCTACCCCTTATAATTCTAGATAGCGAAATGGGGAAATGATCTGAGCACACTTTCCCCAATTTCTTCTGAATGCATCAACGTACTTAGCTTTCCACTCACCACTAATCAAAAATCGATCTATTCGAGATTGAACGGGTCGATCTCGATTGGATGACCAAGTAAACTCTCCCACTCGATCTCTCCGAAGGAAACCTGACAACATTAAAATCACCCCTAATGCACACTGGTAAGTTCCATCAAGCCATCATATCAGCTAATTCATCTGATAAGCCCCTTCTGTTCTCATCTGAGTTAGTCCTATAAACTCCAATAAACATCTACTTAAATCCATCCCCAACATTACTGAAAGAAAGTGATAAAGAGAATAAACCTACATTAACCTCCTCCATCTCAAATACTCTAGTGTCCCACATGACAAACACACCTCTTGATGCCCCTGAAGCTCCAAGAAACTGATACCCGACATGCTGTCCCCCCCATAATGAACTCACAACAGCCTCGAAACGTCCTCTGGCTTCGTTTCTTGTAAACAAACAAGATCAGCCCTGCCATCCCCTTAACAAGTTCCGGACACCTAACATTTTTCCAGCTTCGTTAAGCCCCCTCATATTCCAGCTAATGATTTTCGGGATCATTTCAACTCTCCTTCATCCCTCCCTAACAACCCTCTCTTCGACTCATTACCTTTAACGTCATAGTTTATCGTGCATTCGAGTCGCCTAAGCTCACAGTCTCCCTTTCTTCTTGCTTTCCCTTCTGGTGTACACATCCCCTGTCCCCTACTAGTTTCCAGCTCCTCAAACGATTGCATAAGTTATTTTTCATAACCATCGCATGACACCCTCACCATCTTACTGAATTCCTGAATTTTTTGGAGTACCCAATTTGAGGCTGGAGGTCTAATGTTAGCGCGTTAACTATTACTATTTCCCCTGCATAGCAACACCCAGTAGGCTCCACTATTTGTCCTTCCCCCACTTTCGCCTGCACGACACCCTTGTCTATTATTCCTTTTTTGGTGCCATCCATCCACACTACTATCGCTTTTTCAGTCCCTAACTCATTTTCTTTTAGAGACTTATGATACCTCCTATTGTAAGTGTTCACAAAAGTTGTCGCGCCTGTCACCTTTTGCTCTTGTGTCAATGCCGTACTTGATTCCTCTGCTATCACTATTCCAGTCTCTTTTTCCATTAACCCAACTCCCTCTGTAGATGTGGTCATATCCACTTCATTCGCAAATGCACAAATCTTCTTTGTGGTCACCTTCAATGTCATCAAATCCATACTCGTCGTTCTCTGTTCCCCTCCATTCGATGAGAGTTTCACCTCCCCATATACCTCGCACCCCGATTATTGTTCATCCGTATCCCTCCCCACAATGTCTTTTCCATCGTCATCTCCAATACACTCCGCATCATAACGTACCTGATTCTCGCAAATGGGCTTAGTCATCACCTTCTTTTCTTTAGTTTGAATCAAGTTCGATTGTAGCTCCTTAGTTGGGTACTCAGACACACTAATCCCGCATTTATGACAACAAATCATCCTGGAGCCCACTAGAGATCCACCTCCCGGTAGCCTCAACAATTCCTCCACCTCACCTTTCAAGCCCTCGACACGAGCCCTTATTTCAGCGGTCCGCAATGAACTGTCCAAAGCAACTTCTGGCATGATCTCCTTCAACTTAGGCATCAATGAATGACCGTTGTTGACAGGAACTGAAGATTGTGCGCGGGTCTCATTCCTACAAACCTCACTTTCCTTTTGGTTTGCCGTAACTTCAGCATAAGTCCTCCCTTTTTTATCGTTGACTCTAACCGTTTGACGCTTGACTTTCTCTGTGGTGACAAAAAAATCATCTGTACTGAATGCACAAATATTATTATGCCATGCCTCTTTTTTCAGGCATATGCTTACACTCAGCAGCTTAAGTTGATTTGTCATTAATAACCGTCTTTTATCTGATATTCTGTCAGATTATGGGATTGAAAAATATGATATTGGGACCGGTTTTGGCCATTTTGGGATTGCAGTTGAGGATGTAAGTTTCTGTCAATTTTATATAAGAATCCAGTATATATGGTTGAAACTAGATGATGTGTCTTGATAGCTATAACCTCAAGACTCAAGTACCTTTGTTCTTGTTGTGGTTCTCAGTTGCATATGTTCAAATTCTCTTTAAACCAATTATTTCTTATCAATGGTATAATGCCCTGCTGTTGGAATTGAGTTAATTTCTTCCATCTTTCAAATTCTGTTATTATGTTAGGTGCTGGAAACAGAATTCATAAATGAATGTTAAATTCAGGTATCAAGCCTCTCAGGCATCAGTGCCATGAGTCCCCTATCCATTAATTGATTGAATCAATACTTGCTGTAAATACTGCAGTTCTGGACATTTCGAAAGATGATGAGTTTATTGTTGAAATTTGATTCTAAAGAATTTATCTTTGTTTTGAAAGCAAGCTTGCATGATTCCCCCCCCACCAACATCCCACAGCTCTTCTGTGTGAGTGCGCTCTCATGCACACAGGCATGAGCACAAAAGTCGACTCACTCACATTATTACTCTAATTTAGAATGGACAGAATTGCTTATTTTGATATTGTTACACATAGGTAACAAAGACTGTGGATCTCATAAAAGCTAAAGGTGGTACAGTTACCAGAGAACCTGGTCCTGTCAAAGGCGGCAAAACAGTGATTGCATTTATAGAAGACCCTGATGGTTATAAGTTTGAACTTCTGGAGAGAGGTCCTACACCTGAACCACTGTGTCAAGTAATGCTTCGAGTAGGAGATCTTGATCGTTCTATTGAGTTCTATGAGAAGGTGCGGTCTTCTTTAAGGAAATAAGAAATGCACTTTTTTTCCCAACATTTTCATAATCCTCAACATCATTGTTGCAATAGTACATTGTATTGCTTATCTCTAAAATATTATTGTTTGCAGCTTCATCTGTTAACTTTGCTTTAATTGCCCTTTATTCTGCATTAGCTCTAAGTTATGTCTCATTTTTTAGGCCTTTGGCATGGAGCTTCTTCGCAAGCGAGATAATCCTGAATATAAGGTAATACTGACATTTCCATTATTACGTCAAGTTGATAGAGAAGTCAGAAGATAGTGATAAATATTTTGTCCTTGTGCGTGTGTTGGAAATTTCAAAACAAATGTCATGTGCATAAGACTTTTATTTTGGTTAGGCTTTTGCTTTTGTGCCACTGTTTCCCTCATTCTCATGGTTTCTTACCCAATGTTTTTTGTAGCAATGGTTTAAGTGCCATCTGGTTTGCAGTACATGTGAAAAGATTTCCATTCTGTGATTGTTAATTTTCTCACTTGACTGTTAAACATTCTTATATAGAATCAAAAAATCACTATGCATTGCTAACTTATAAATCTTACATTGATTCTGTAATGCAGTACGCTAACACTTTTTTTGGTATGTTGTGCCCTAATAATTAATGCAGATCTTATTAATTGCACAGTTTGCTAATTTATGGGTTGGGAATCTCTATGTCATTTACCAATTCTTTGTCATACGGCTAGCTTTCCCCTAATAGTTTCATCTGGATTTAAGTCATTGTCATTTTACAACTCATTCCTAGTTTGTCTTAGATTTAAAATTAAAGCATGTCTGGTTAAGCTTAAAAAGTTCACTTAATAAGGAAAAGTTTTAAAAAATGAGTTTTTTTGTTAGTCAAAGTTTGAACTTTGAAATAAATTTAGTTAGTTATTTTAAAAGCAAGGTAATTGTTACTTTCAAAATAAGAGTTTTTTATTTTTTATTTATTTTTAACCAGTAAGAAAAAGTAATATATCCAAGCTAGTTTCGTACCAAAAGTTACTTAAAAGTAGCTTTTACTTCCTTTTAAGCTTAGCCAAACATGTTAAGCATATCCTGGTTGCATATTTTGCTGCGTGCAAGTCTTTCTGTGTATGCTCGTTTGAAGATCCCTTTGTACTGATGTGAGCTCTTGGTCCTCTCTGCAGCATACAATAGCGATGATGGGCTATGGTCCGGAAGATACAAATACTGTCTTGGAGTTGACCTACAATTATGGTATTACTAAATACGAGAAAGGAAATGCGTACGCTCAGGTTGACTTTCTTCATTTTCCTAGCATTATTTTAACTCAGTCATGCTTGACATGATGTCTTGCCCCATGACTTCGGTAGTTGAAAATCCAAAATTTGAATAAGTCGACTGATTATGAAGTTCTAACAGATTGCAATAGGCACAGACGATGTTTATAAAACTGCAGAAGTAATTAAGCAATGTGGAGGAGTAATTACCCGAGAGCCTGGACCTTTACCTGGCATTAATACCAAGATTACTGCATGTCTTGATCCCGATGGTTGGAAGTCGGTATGAACTTTGCTTTTCAATATTCATCGCTTAATTATTATTAGACCAAAATACTGCGGCTATAAATTTCTCGACTTTTGTTTTTGAACAGTGTTAGAGGTGTGCCTGTTTCTCTCAGTTTTAAATCATTATTCGTTACACACCATTTTGGCTTATGGATTTCGAATAAGGAACTCAAGCTCTAAAGTAAAACGTGCTTTGGTAATTTTAAATTATTATATCTAGAGGAAGATTGAGTGTAGAAGTGGTAGCAACGATTCATATAGTCAGATTTTCTAAGCGTTGAACTTCATATGGAAATAATGCCAATTTTTATGTGAAATGAAGAGTACTAGTGTAGGAATGATCCCTATAGGAAAATACTCTTGAGCAATAAATTTCATATTGGAGACAGTGGGAAATAATGTTGGATGTTATTTAGCTTAAATCTGTTTATTCGTGTGTTGCAATTCCTTGATCTAAGCTTTGACAGTCGAATAATCATTCAAACCCCAATGCAGTGAGAACCTTTTATTAAACTTAGCAGGTAAGATGCTTTGTTTCCTTGAAGGAATATGTCACTTGCAGGATACAAAGCATTGGTTTTGAAGGTTTACAGAAAAAGAAGATATCAAAGTTGAGTTTAGTACACGATGTTAGATTATGGGGGACGAGGATTAGGAGGAACACGATTGGGGAGAATAGGAATAGGGGGATTGTATTAAGGTGGATCACAATGTATAATATCATTTGGTAACTTCTTTTTGCTTCGATAACTTGCTTTTCATAAATAATATTTCTTTGAAAAGTTATTCTTACACTTGTTTCAAATAAGTAACATGGTTTTTACTTTAAATGCAAAATATTATTTGTACAAGTAAATTTACGTTGTGTTAGAGACATTTTTCTTAGTTGCAAGTAAAATAATATTTTTTCAAAACTAATTCTTACATTAATGTCAAAAGAAGTACCTTAATTATTTATAATTTGATTTATGAAAACAATTAATTATTTTAAAATTCACTTAAGTTAACTTTTTTATTTTTTATTTATTTACTACATTAGTAATGTTCAAAAGTAAAGTTTGGATAATTTATTTTACTTTTTAACCATAAAGAGTTACTCTTTTAAAGAAACTCTTGCCTATTTATTTTTAAGATTGATTAATAAAAAATTATTTATATGAAAATGTACTTTATTTACTTATAAAGTAATTTATTTGTTCTTTTTTTTTTCTTTGTTTAATTTTTGTGATTTGTGTTTTTGTTTATTGCTTTTCTTTTTGCATCTATTTAAAGGATAGAAGGGAGTTATGGTTATTGTGAGTATGTGTTAATTGATTTTAATCTACTCTTAAACTCTGAAGGGTTGCTCAATTGGTCAGATCTTGAGTTTGCTCCCCAATGGTCACCATTTCGAGTCCCCTTAGGGTCACTGAGGTGAGTATACGACTGTAAATCTCAGGGTCCCGTGGGAGTAGTCGAGGTGCGCGCAAGTTGGCCCGGACATCCACGGTTATAAAAAAAAATAAAAATTAATCTACCCTTAACCCATGTCTCTACTTTGGATTGTTTTATCTGTTCAAAATGGTAGAAGTCAACCAGATTAATTTAGTCCCATTGTTATTTGCACCAAACCAAGCACCATATATGATTAAAGTATTCCTTATCTGGTCTAATACGGCATGCCAAACATAATCCAAGTGCATGTTTGGTATGCTACAAGTACTAGATAGGACTAACATTACAACAAACAATAATTTAGTGTATTTTCTTCCTTGGCACTTTCCTGTAAAATACACCTTACTGAGCATCCACAAATAGATAACTAAATAAAAGAAACTATTGTCATTCAAGAAGTTGTTGAGAAGCAATTATGAATTCGACCCAACAGAAAGCTAAAACTTATTTTTCTCCATGCTATTTACTTACTTTTGTTTTGTTTCTTTATTCTTGCTGATTGTAGTCAAATTGTGCATTGCTCAGAGAAGCTACTGAAAGTTATTACACGGGATAAAGATAATTCTTTGTGATGAGCTTTCAGTCCATATTTTTGCATGTCAGCATGAAATTTATGTTTGGTTAGAAACTAGAAGGATTTTTGTCTCTGGATTGGTTAATAGTTGGAAACATTGCTAGATGTATATATCAGAGGCCAGTTACAAGAACCTTTGTTTGTGAAGAGAGATTAACGCTATAATAATAGCGTATTTTTTATGATTCAAACTTTGCATTTCGTTTGAATCTTGCAGGTCTTTGTTGACAATATTGACTTTCTCAAGGAATTGGAGTAAGGTATGTAAAAAATCTGGAAAAGGGTTGAATCCTGATATTTACGACACATTCACAATTATTGCTCACTCTCGAGAGGTATAGCATAATGAAGTGAATGAGTGAAGTGTCCTGTTATCAACATTGGAGGTGTATTGATATACCTGAGCTGCACTGTAAAAGATTGCCATTATGATTATGGAATTTTTGGTTACAATGAGTTTCTTAGTAAGAATATATTAATTGGAACGAACCTTCATTTTCATGTTAAAATGTTGCTTAAAATTTGGTTCCCAATTGGGTCATTTTCTATATGTGAAATAAAATTGGTGAAATTTCACTTTCACAAATTAGCATAGATCTTAGATTGCAATTTTTTTTTCCTCCTGACTTTTAATTAATTTTGTTTCAACTTTCTCAATAAATTTAAATATTGTTGCCTAAAAATCTCGAATATGGTTCGAATAATTTCATGATTATTTTATAAAGTCTTACAAAATTTTTAGGTACGCACAATTTACATGTTCTCTAAATTCTTAAGGTTTATTTGATATGACTTCCGCTTTTGCTTGTGGGAGATTTTCTATCTTGAATTAGTTTTTTGAAAAAGTTTTTCTAGTACACTTTTAAAAAATATGTTCAAAAGTAAATGTTTAAAAGTAACTTCTTAGTTTTAGAAGTAACTTTTAACTTTTTAAAAAAACTTGTCAAATGGCCCTTTGACAACTATATCTCTTTATACAATTCTTAATGGTTGTAAGCGTATTGAGGCGCTCGAGAGAATTTCCCACCTTGTTTTTAGTTTTTACCATTTTTGTTGCGTTTAATTGCAAAATAAAATTAATTCACAAGCTAGTTGGTGTAATTTGCAAATTTACTCGATGAATTGGATTGTAACGTATTGCATTGAAGAAGAAAAATAAGTTGAAATCTAATTCACGGTACAACCACACAAGGTATATTTCAAATCCAACTATAAACAATGGAAATATATATTGGCACTTGATTCCTGTAAAAGGTACATTTGCGAAACAATGAAAATAAAATGAACAAAACCAAAACTCAATTAATAGCTAATATCTTGGGAGACTGCACCATTTCAATCGTGGCACCATTTTTGTCCTCAACCTCAAACTCCTCGTCCTCGTTCCATACCTTTTCATCATCAAGATTCCCATAAAGACAGCTGCAAATGATGAAGTAGAGCACATTTCCCACACTAAGAATGGTAAGAATCCACCAATAATAATCATAGTGTCCCTTGTTCAAATTAGTCGAAACCCAGCTTTCTTTCCCACCCTTTTTCGAATAATGATCAACGAATGTAACTATGAAGCTTGCAATAAAGTTAGCAATGGCAAATCCTAATGTGAAAAGTGCCACTGCCACACTAGACATATTCTTGGGGAACTCCGAATAATAGTACTCGATTTGGCCAATGGCGTTAAACGCCTCGGCCAACCCACTCAAGCAATGCTGTGGAATTAGCCACATTGCACTCATGTTCACTACTGCTTTTGGAAATTCTGCCAAACCTTCCTCGAGGGCTCTTGCGCGGCGACTTTTTTCAACCAATGCTGACACCGTTGTGGCGAGACAAGAAATCAATAATCCAATTCCCATACGGTATTTGACAGGAATACCACGCGGGTTTTTGGTGTACTTTGATATGTAAGGAACGAGGATTCGATCATATATGGCAATCCATAGTGTTAAAGTAAAGATTCCAAACAGGCTGAAGGAGCCGGCAGGGATGTTAAAGTTTCCAATGAAGTGTCTGTTCAAGGTGTTTGCTTGGAGTACTGGAAATGAGTGTTGGCTAAGGGTAACGGCGATGACAATGCCGGTTGACCACATGGGGAGTACTTTGATCAGTGATTTGAGCTGTTCTACTTGCTGGATTGTGCATAGACTCCATGGATCTGAAGCTGAAGCATCAGGGCTCAAGTCTTTCTCCGGGTTTTGAATAATGCAGGCTTTGTTTAGGAACCTAAGAACACACAAGAAATGGATATCAGAGCTTTATTTGTGCACCGCTGGGTCAAGCAAAATATCACTGGGATAACATTTACTAGTTCAAGATTTGCCAAAAAATTAGAGAAACCACTTGTACACATGGATCCACACCCTCCGAAAAATGTGTTTGAAGATCTTGTAACACTGAATTCTCGTGACTTTAATATCATATTAGGAATGAAATAGATTCCTTTTTAGAAGTGATTCATCCTCCTCGAACACAGAATACAACTCAGTTGTACTACGTTTTCCAAGTTTGCTTGTTTCCCCTTTGTTCCTTACCGTACGAGTCCTCGTGAAATGACTAATGAAAAGAAAAAGGAATGCTCCCATATCTGAACTAGAATATTACTTTCTGGACTTTTTGGGAGGACTCGATCGAAGAAAGGGGATGGATTGGCTATCGAGGTATCATGTCGGGATTGACTATCATAAAAAGAAAGTGACATTTGAACCCTCAAATGTGCTTTTACTATGTTTAGCTTTATGGGAATAAAGGTCGAGCCCTCTATTGCTACAATTATGGTCACAAAGACTTGTCAGTTGTTGAACAACGGTTGTATTGTGTCTTATTTGGATTCTGTAATGGAGGTACTAAACACAGATTTCTTCACATTCTAGTGATGAGCATGTACTGGTGTCTCTTAAGAAAAATGTGTACCATAAAGATATCTGATACTAAAGAACGTTAGTGGGCTTCATAGTCATACTGTAGAAATCCCGTGAGTATATATGAATTGGGTCTGTATAGTTGTACTCCTTATTTAGATTAGGAAAATTTCCTTATTCCATGCTTAGACTAGTTACCTTATTTAGCCCTGTTTGTATTATATATATGGTGAATTGTAAAGTGTTAAAAACTATGAATAAAGAAAACCTTTATTCTCACATGGTATCAGAGCAAGGGACGTTCTAACCTAGCCGTAAACTATCAATGGAGGACAATACGGAAAACAGCAATCAGTCGAAGACACTCGAGCCTCAAATCAGTGAGGTAGAATCTCTCCCGTCTATGGCCTCAGGTGGAATGGACGGTGCATCTTTCCAGTTAACCGTGGAAAAGTTGAATGGGAAAAATTATTGAGAATGGGCTCAATCAATTAAACTCATTCTTGATGGGAAAGGAAAATTGAGGTTTCTTACCGGAGAGATGAAGCAACCCGCCTCAACCGACGCCGCTCTTCTGCAAAAATGGAGGTCGGAAAATTTGATGGTGACTGCGTGGTTGATTAACTCCATGAAACCCACAATTGGGAAAACATATCTTTTCCTTCCAACCGCAAAGGACGTCTGGGATGTAGTCCGTGATATGTATTCTGATACAGAAGATTTTTCCCAAATTTTTGAAATCAAAACCAAACTGTGGCAAATGAAACAAAGGGACCAGGACGTGACAGAATATTACCTAGAGATGAGTTCCTTGTGGCAAGAGCTCGATCAAAACACGGAGGAACAATGGGCTTGTCAGACCGACAACGTGCAATACCAAAAAAAAATTGGAAAACGAAAGAGTCTACGAGTTCCTGGCCGGACTGAATTGGAACTTGGATGACGTGAGGGGGAGGATCCTGAGCTGTCGACCATTGCCATCGTCGCGGGAAGGCTTCGCGGAAGTGTGCCAGGAAGAAAATCGCCGAAAAGTCATGTTGGCAGTGAAGAACGACGGGATGGAGGATGATGAGAATGGGTCGGCCTTGCTTTCTAAATTTAGAGTCTGGGCTACTGAGGCCAGCTTGGCTTCTAAAGGAATTGGGCCTAATGGGTCGGCCCAAGTGCTGAAGAAATCTGGATCCATGTATAGAGGGCCAAATGTCAGTTCCTCTTGGAATGGGCCAACAGACATGGGCCCATTAACTAAAGGAAATGGGTCTGGGGCTAATGGGCTTGGAACAACACAAAGGGGGCGCCCATGGTGTGATTACTGTCGTAAACCGGGACATAAAGAGGATACTTGTTGGGATCTACATGGAAAACCAGCGAATTGGAAACAAAGGCAAAATAATAGGAATTGTGGTTATCAAGCATGTGTTGATCCGATCGAGAAAAAAATTAACTCTACTCAGAACGGTGCATTTAACCCTGACCAATTAGAGCAGCTCTACAAAATGTTCTCGAGTTTTCAGTCCCCTAGTCCGTCAAGCTCTTTAGCCCACAAAGGCAATTTTTAAGAGCATTACACACTATCACCCACTCCAAAGCTCCGTGGATTATTGATTCAGGTGCGTCAGATCACATGACGGACTCTTACCACCTTTTTTCTATTTATTTACCCTGTGCTGACAATATTAAAGTCAAAATCGCAGATGGCTCGCTCTCACCTGTAGCAGGAAAAGGGAGTATTCAGCTCTCTAATCTTATAACACTAGAGTTGGTCCTTCATGTTCCAAAACTCTCTTGTAACTTATTGTCCATCAGTAAATTAACAAAAAACTCCAATTGCTCAGCTAAATTCATTTCCTCTCATTGCATTTTTCTAAGACGATTGGCAGTGCTAAGGAATGTGATGGGCTTTACTATTTTGATGAGGCTGATGTGAGTAATCAAAATCAAATTACAACTTGTGATTCTGTTGTCTCTTCTAGTGATAGCGAACCTTTGTTATGGCATTTCAGAATGCGTCATCCCAATTTTCAGTATTTACGTCATGTATTTCCTTCCATATTTTCTAATAAAAGGCTATTTAATCTCCAATGTGAACATTGTGAACTAGCAAAACATCATCGTAGCTCTTTCCCACATTCAATATACAAACCATCTAAACCATTCACCTTGATTCACAGCGATTTATGGGGTCCCTCACGCGCCCCTATTCGAACTCAAAAAAGATGGTTCGTAACATTTATAGATGATCACACCAGACTGTGTTGGGTTTACTTGCTAAAAGAAAGTTCGAAGTTCGAAATATGTTCATAAACTTTCATTCCATGGTCCAAACACAAATTCAGGTTTTGCGTACTGACAATGGCACAGAATATTTTAACACTACCTTGAAAGACTTTCTCCAAACACAGGGGATAATTCATCAAAGTTCTTGTGTCCACACTCCTCAACAAAATGGGATTGCTGAAAGGAAAAATAGACACCTTCTAGAGGTGGCTCGTGCTTTAATGTTCACTACAAATATGCCAAAATATTTTTGGGAAGACGCAATTTTAACCTCGGCCTATCTCATAAACAGAATGTCCAGTCGAATCCTTTCTTTCCAATCACCCCATCAAATATTTCAGACGTTTTTTCCAAGTTCCCGCCTACATTCGAACCTACCTCTCCGTGTATTCGGCTATATTGCTTTCGTCCAGGTCCATCCCTATTCTCGCAGTAAGTTTGCCCCTCCTTCACTTAAATGTGTCCTTATTGGTTACTCATCTACCCAAAAGGGCTACAAGTGCTATGATCCTTCCACAAAAAAAGTTTTTGTCAGTATGGATGTCACATTCTTTGAAGAAACTCCCTACTTTCCACCATCCTCTCTTCAGGGAGAGAACTTGAGTGAAGATCGGCTCATGGGTAATGATCAATTCTTAGACTTCATGTTCTCCACTGAATCCGACCCTTTCAAAAGGTACACTGATTCAACCACTCCACTTCATTGTCCTAATGTACCATCGACAAAGGAAAACTTAAACTCAGGGGGAGATACAGGAAAACAAGCTAACAAGGATATAATGGTTTACTCAAGGAAGCCAAGATCAATGTATAAAGATCTTACACCCGAAGCATCAAAAGAGTTAGAACCGATGATAGCTCCAGATTCAAATGAGACTCCTTCAGAAAATGATCTACCTATTGCCCTCAGAAAACAGCCGAGATCATGTACTCTCCATCCTAACTCAAAATTTGTTTTCTATAACAATCTTTCTGCAGGATTTCGCACATTTTCTCATAACCTTGATAGCACTAAAACTCCAAAGAATATTCAAGAGGCCATGGCTATACCAAAATGGAAATAAGCAGTTTTGGAAGAAATGCGAACATTGGAGAAAAATAAAACCTGGGATGTTGTAAGGGGAAAAAGACCCGTCGGTTGCAAATGGGTCTTCAATGTGAAATATAAAGCAGATGGAACTATAGAACAATACAAAGCTCGTCTCATTGCAAAAGGATATACACAGACTTATGACATTGATTACACAGAGACTTTTGCTCCTGTAGCCAAATTAAATACTATTCGGGTGATCTTATCTCTAGCAGCAAATTTGGACTGGCCTCTCCAACAACTTGATATTAAGAATGCGTTCCTGAATGGAGAATTAGAAGAAGAAGTCTTCATAACACTGCCCCCGGGATTTTGTAAAAGCAATGAAGAAAATAGGGTGTGTAAACTCAAAAAATCTCTATACGGCCTCAAACAGTCACCAAGGGCGTGGTTTGACATATTTGCAAAAGTATTGAAAAATCAAGGATATCAGCAAGGACAGTCAGATCATACTATGTTCTACCAGCTTTCTGACACGGGGACAAAAACATTCTTAATTGTATACGTTGATGATATTATATTGACTAGTGACAATGTAGTAGAGATTGAGAGACTTATCAAAAGCTTAGCCACAGAATTTGAAGTAAAGGACTTGGGACAAATGCGGTACTTCTTAGGAATGTAAGTGGCCAGATCAAGAAAAGGTATCTGTGTTTCACAACGTAAGTACATCCTTAATCTTCTAACAGAGACATGTATGCTTGGATGTAAACCAAGCGAGACACCAATGGAGACAGGAGGGAAATAAGAAAACGTTGGAGAATTAGTTGAAAAAGATAGATATCAACGACTAGTCGGTAAACTTATCTATCTCTCTCACACGAGACCTGACATCGCATTCGCAATTAGTGTGGTGAGCCAACATATGCACTCTCCAAAAGAAGCTCATTTAGAGGCGGTATACAAAATCCTCAAATATCTCAAAGGTATACCGGGAAAAGGATTGTTCTTCAAGAAAAATGAAAGAAAAGTAGTTGAGGTCTATACTGATGTAGATTGGGCTGGTTCTAGAGAAGATAGGAGATCGACTACTGGTTATTGTACTTTTGTTTGGAGAAACTTGGTAACTTGGAGAAGTAAGAAGCAGAATGTGGTAGCCAGAAGTAGTGCTGAAGCTGAGTTCATGGCAGTTGCACAAGGAATATGCGAATGACTGTGGATAAAACTATTGGAAGAATTACAAGCTATGGTAAAACTTCCAATTAAACTCTACTGTGATAACAAAGCAACTATCAACATATCACTCAATCCAGTTTAACATGATCGAACCAAACATATAGAAGTAGACAGACATTTTATCAAAGAAAAGGTTGAAGATGGAATCATATACATGACCTACGTTCTTACCAGAGAACAAATTGCAGATATCTTTACCAAAGGACTACCGCGACAATATTTTGGGGATTTCATTAGCAAGTTAGATTTGGTCAATATTTATGATCCAACTTGAGGGGAAGTGTTTGAGGGGGAGTGTAGAAATCCCGTGAGTATATATGAATTGGGTCTGTATAGTTGTACTCCTTATTTAGATTAGGAAATTTTCCTTATTCCATGCTCAGACTAGTTACCTTATTTAGCCCTGTTTGTATTATATATACGGTGAATTGTAAAGTGTTAAAAACTATGAATAAAGAAAACCTTTATTCTCACACATACTTTATTAACTATATAAACTAACCTTAATCTTTGTGTTGGTGCAACAAGTTTAGAATCATTGCCACGATAATAGCATCCATCAGAATCCTTTGATGGGAAATCAATGTTTTTATTCTTCAAAGCCGCCACTATAACTTGAGCAAAACCAGTAAACAAACTCTTGTTTGGCTTCTCCTTAATGTAAAGATTTGTACCCAAGAAAAAAACAATAGCAGACACCAACATGAGGCCAACCGGTACCCCGAATCCAATGATCCAACCGTATTCGGTTTGAATATAAACAATTACTGTGATTGAAATCATGAGTGAGAGCCCAACAGAAGCATAATACCAGCTGAAAAAGCTCTGCAGAATCCTTTCATTGTTCGGATTTTCTGGTTTGTCGAATTGGTCGGCTCCGAATGCTAAAGAACATGGCCTAATGCCACCAGCTCCAATGGACATAAGCACAAATGACGTGAAAAGAAGTGCAATCTGTCCTGCATTTGGTTTGATACAAATTTCTTTAGATGGATCACAAGGTGGTGGCTTTGCCTGTTTAAGTATGGCTGTTAGCCACAGTAGAATCAGTCCCTGCAATCAAATAATTGAAGAAAATTTCAAGTGATCATATGTAACTATTTAGGGTTAAAAAAACATTGGTGGAGAATAAACTTTTTGCAACATTTAATTTTGGTCACTGAATTTCACTTTGTATCAAGTTGATAAACTATTTTACATTAAAATGATCAAATGGTAACAAAGTTTAAATTTAGCGGTCACATAAGAACGAAATTAATGAAGTTATAAAAAGTGGCATGAAATTTCGTTAAAACTTCACTCATCACTAGTTTTTTACCACCCATACCGTGCAGGGAAAATAAGGGTTGGGCTTCTTAACCTTTCAATTAGCGTAATTTTGGAAATCCAACCTTCAAAAATGAGATTGTAGGTCTCCAACCTATTTCAATATGTGACTTCTGGTCGTCACATAATGAAAATCATCCGTGCAGATGTTAAAATTATTACACGTGATGTAAAGCTGGAGGACAACACAATCAAACCACTTAATGTCCAACTTTGAGTCATGTGAAAGTGATCACGTGTGATTTTAACGTTCATATTGACGATCTGTCTGATTCAAAGAGTTAAATAGATCGAACCCATAACCTTATTTTTGAACATTAGAAATGGGTAACCCATGCTACCTGAAAGGTTGGGGATTGAAACCCTAATTTATTCCATAGTGCATGATTCAATCAATCTACACAAGTAAGAGTTCGAGGAGAAATAATTTCTGACCGTAAGACTGATAATCGTCGCCATGCCAATCACAAGAAATCGACCCAAGTACGAATCAGAAATGAAAGCTCCCAAAATTGGCATGAAATTTGAAGTGGCTCCCCATATGAACAAAATGCTTGTTCCAGTTGCAGCATCAAAATGATACTTGATTGTAAGGTACAATATCATATTTGGCATAAGTCCAAAACTTGCTATCTTTTCAAATGCCTCATTTGCTGTATCCACAGATTATACCAGTCAGCATATATAAATATCATAATTAGTAACGCAGAGGGCATGCTACATATGCAATACTCGAATATACAAAATTTACCTATAATGAAAGGCATGGTCCGAAGGCCTCCTTTACGTCTGGCAAGCTGCTCGGGAGTCTTTTCCACTTCTAAATTCTCCATTTTTTCTCAAATGGGAAAAATCCTTTTGGTGTACAAGGGAAAAGGAGTTCAGGGAGAAAGGGAAGTTTAATTTCTACAAAGCAAGTGCATAATTTGTTTATGCCTGTATGGATTATATAGGGGTGGAACGGCTATTCGATTCTTTTCTCTTTAATTAATCCAATATATAATTTCATGTAGTAGAAAAAAGTAACGTTTATTAGTTAAAGACAATACTTAAACGACAAGCTCATGACTTTTCTCTCATTTAAGTTTTTAGATGGACCATGGTTCACAACGATAAACAATACTTAAACGATATACATGACTTTAGGTTTTTAGATGCACCAAGATTCATAGTGGTAAACAATACTTAAAGGATATACACGTGATTTTCACTGTTCAAGTTTTTAAATAAAGTGGTTCAACAGAATATCATAACATATAAAGTTCAAGTCTCGCTACTATTCATTTGATAATATGTGCAAGTGCAGGCGTTGATGGGAAAAGCATGAACTCCACCTGCATATGATGGAACATACGGAAGATAATACTTAAATGATATACATGTGATCTCAATATAGTGATTGAAAGCAAAAGCCATGGAAAATATAGTAAAATATCAATAAGAAGAGAATTTGTTGCCGAGGAATTTAAATTATCCCACTAAATACAAAGGGAAACGATTATGTTAAGTAATTGGTGCATAAAATTACAAATAAATCAGTTAAAGCGGCTTTTTGTACACACAAGGAATCAATTAGTAAAGATGCTAAATAGGGGTGTTAATTGGGCGGCCACTCATTGGTTCGCGAGCTAGTAGGCTCGTCTAGCCCTACAAAAATGCAGCACTGCCTTCTAATCAAGTAAATTTAGCGCATGTTTGAGCTACATTTTTTTGTCCCAAAATATATTTTGGAATAGTATTTTATTGAAAAATGTGTGATTAAACATAAGAAAGAAAAATGTATTTGAAAAATAGTGGGTACCAAACCAGACTTAATTTCAAGCGCTCGTTCAATTGCTCGAAAATTTAAATTCGAATTTTCCTCCCTCACATTTCATTTTATTTTTTATTTCTTGTGCTGAGATTTTGCCTATAAGGGAAATGCCACTGCTTTCAATTCTCACACAACTGCTGCTATTATCACACATTCTCTGAACCTCTCATTTTGATATGTCATTCGCCAATAAATCATGTAGTCGGTTTCAAACTCGAATAAATGAGGAAGATTTTTACTACTTTGTAATCTTTTAGATAATTTTTTTTGACAATATAGAACTTTTTCCACCTAATCTGAATTATAAAGCTATGACACAATCAAACCCGAAC
>CAIGRO010108970.1:0-14513 GCA_903798355.1 Fraxinus baroniana | reverse complement strand
ACTCAACAGCATAAACATCAGAAAATTTAGTTTCAGTTCCACTCTTCGTAACAAATCTTAGGCCCAAACAAGGTGATTCATCTTTTTCCTGATGTAATTAAAAGGAAATGCCATCAGTTAATCTCCGCTAAGATATGTAAAATATTTGTGAATGATCTGCATGCAATTCATGTAAACCCAAGGTTTACTTTTTACGTCTGAAAAATATTGAAATCGAATAAGAAAGACATCATACATTATATTTGCCAGTACTCATAACTAGGTTACCACAGTCCACAAAAGAGTCTCCTATAGGATTCAATAATAAAGTTTTTAAATAAAATAAGTAAAAAGATAAACACAAGATTTTCACTGAGACAAGATTTTATGATAGATATTAGAGTTAGCAATACAACTTATAAATCCAAAAGAGCCTCTGCCGTCTCTTCTATTGCCGAGATCGCGGGTGGTTTGGAGGCCAGGGTGGAAGCGGTGAACTTTGCTATTTCAAGTGGATTGACAGGGAGTCTGGGAGTGACGAGTTTTCTCCAGGGCCTTCTTTCAACATTGTTGAGAAATGGCATATGTTATGAAAGTTAAGAATTTTATAAACAAAAATTCTACCAAAACAACACATCGATCACTCACTTAGAGTGCTTCACCAAAAGAATATCGTAGAGGAAATAATAGATTCAAGCCAACAGTGTATAAGAAAATTGAAACAGAAGTCTCATGCAGATTGAAGAAACTAATTAAAAATATAATTTTTCTGATTCACATAAAGCTTCCGAGGGTGACTGACAAATCTCGGAAGGTATTCTGATGGCCAATGAACTTGTGGATTCCAGACTCAATGTGGGTGAATGGTGTACTTTTCAAACCGGATATCAATAAGGCATATAGCAAAATAAACTTGCACTTTTTGGCACGTGTGACAGACTGCATGAAATTTTCAAAAAATTGAAGACAGCGGATATTTTTCATATCTATAAAACATTCTGTGCCTTGAACAGTGTATATGCAGTTTCATTTTAAAGGTTCAAGAGGCCTTAGTTGATTCATTGTAAAAGGCAATGCAAACCTGGTTGAACTTGCTGAGGTTATGGAGTCTTAAGTGAGGGACTCTATATGGAGATACCTTTGGAGTCGGAATTTCAGCCTGGAGGTATGGAATCGTATGGTCAAAAATTTTGAGCAGGTGTTGCAGGTGGAACGCAAATTATCTGTCAAACGAAGGGAAGTCAACTCTACCATAATGCAGGTGGACCAATTTCCCCACATATTTTGTCCTCTATTCCAGTTTCTATTGCTAATAGGTTTGAGAAACTGGAGAAAAATCATCAAAGAGGATGAAAAAAATTATTTGATAGTCTATAATACTAATAAATTCCCAGTGAAATGAGGGGAAATCTAAGTTCAGATTTAGTTTCTGTCAACAAATCTCTACTATGGAAGAGACTTTGGAGGTTTGCATATGAACAGAAGGAGTTTGATTGCTAATAAGTATAATAGTGGGTTAAGGGACTAGTGTTTGAAAGTTTGTTCAATGACTAATGGTGTCACAAAGGGAATTAGACATATTTGGCCCGAGTCCTCCATATTTTCCAATTCAGTGATTGTCAGCACGTTTGTCTGAGGTTAGAAAATGTAAAAGTTTCTTTTAAGTAACTTTATGTTCCCAAACACATTTGGATATATTACTTTTTCCTCACTTTAACTAAAAAAGTTACTTATTTTGAAAATAAATCTTACCTTACTTTGTCTTAAAGATAAGATTTAAATGATAAATATGTGCCTTCTCTAAAAGCTTAAACTTTAAATCAAGTGGTTCAACGTGGTACCAGAGCAACCAAAGGTCTTAAGTTCAAGTCTCGTCACCACCCATTTATTAAAAATTGTACATGTGTCATGGGAAAAATGAATCTCGCCTATAAGCGAGATGAAGTGGTGAACATAAGATTAAATATTATACATGTGGCCATCTCTTAACAACTTTATCTTTTAGATCAAGTGATTCAACACTTTGAAATAAGTAACACCCTTCTTTCCATCTTTAACAAATACGAAAATTATTTGTATTAAAGCTGTTTAAAACTCATTTTGCTGCCATTCATTGAAGAAAATTGCAGGACTATGAAGGAGACAGTGTTCGGGTACTGATGCGAGACCATGCCAGGGTAAAGATGCAGAAAATATACAATCAGGTTTTTCCATACGAGTTGGCAAGGTAAAATGCACTGGACAGTTTCTCAGAAGGGTTCTCTTCAAAATCTTTCAATAGCCCTATAGGACAACGAAACAACAATTATCTTCAATAACCAGAAACAATAATGGGAATTAAAAACAAGACAACAGAACTCAAATCCGCATATTTTCCTAATGAAACAAACAAACAGAGCATCACAGGAATCAGCATTTAACCATTTAGATGATTTTTCACTGTCATAATAAAGAATATATAATAAAATAATAAGTAATATGGATGAATCTCTCCATTTAAAAATAAATAAATAAATAAAAGGATCAGCAGGGCAAGAAATTCATTCATAAAAAAGGGCAGAGAAATAGAGACATTAAATTTTTAATTCAAAGAAATAATAAACTTACATTACATAAAGATTCAACCAATTGCCAAGACAATCCATCTGAATTCTGGGTGAGAACAATTTCTCCAACAGTATCCAATAAAAAATTAGAGCTCAAAACAGAGTCTTCACCGCCATCATTAAACAGTGCCGTTGGGTGAGAATCATCCAGCGAATAACCATTTTCCTTTCTCTCCATGAATAATTTAGCATAGGTGTATACAGATTCTGAAACTCCTCAGATAAATCTCACCAATTTTCCTATAATTTAAGGAAAGTCATGGGAAACCCATGTTAGGAAATGAGCAAATTCCCATTTGGAGAAAGACTGATGTCAACTTTTTTCCACCCTATAATTTAGCATTCAAACGTCATCCAAGAAAAAGAAAAACAAAAATAGAAGTTCTCTCACAGTCACAGGTGCCAAAATTTGAACTATTTTACATCAGATTAAAAATCATCTACAATTGTTAATATCAAAACGTAAGTCAAATGAATATTGTTTTTAATCATTTCCTTATTTTTTTATTCTTAACAATTTATTTATTTAAAAAATTATTTCTTTATTTATTTTACATGTACATAAATTACTAAATAAATGATTAAGTTGATCGAAAATATTAAATTCATTACCTATTATTTTTTACATTATTAAAATTTATTATAAATAATAATAATAATAATAATAATAATAATTTATTATATTAAAAAATTTATAATACAAATGACACAAATATCTATTAATCAATTTGTTTGGAAAATGAAAACAATGAGTAAAATTGACTTTGCACATTTGGTGCAAAATGATGCGGAATTTGGTGCAACTTACAAAAATACCCTTAAAATTAAGGGTTTTTTGAAAACTCATATGAAAAGCATTATGGAAGAAACAATGTTGCTTTTTAAAGTTAAGTATTAATTTTTTATTAAAAAATGACATACAATCTCGCTTTTATTAAAAAATGATGTTTGTTACTAAAAAAATTGACAAAAAAATTTAGAAATTGATAGGAAAAAAGTGACAAATATTATAAAAAGGCACAAAATTTTCAAAAAGTGATAAACATTCAAAAAATGACAAAACACTAATCAAAACCTTAAACTTCAGTTTAATAAAGTGACAAATTAAAAAAGTGATGACTAAAAAAAGTGACAAAATATCAATCAGAAATTTGGAATCAATTCAATAAAGTAACATAAATTAAAAAAATGATAAAAACTCAAAAAAGTGACCACTAAAAAAATGACGAAAACCCGATCACTTTTTTGGGTGACTTGGATCACTTTTTAATAAAAAGTTAAGTGTAATGTCTCTTTTAATTTCACTTTTTAATATAAAAAAATGACATATAATATGACTTTTATTAAAAAGTGAAGTGAAATACAATGTCGCTTTTATTACAAAGTGATATTTGTCACTAAATTTAAAAAAATAAGTAACAAGTAATAAAAAAAAAATGTGATAGAAAAAAGTGACAAACACTAAAAAGATTACATGAATTCAAAAAAAAAAGTGACAAACGTTCAGAAAAGTGACAAAAAGTTTAAAAAATTGCAAACATTCAAAAAAATGACAAACCACCAATCGAAAACACCCAAGTAGTCTTGAGCAAACATGAAAATCCAAAACATGGAAAATAAAAGATTATATTAAGAAATGCAAATTACCTCAAGCTCGGTATATAGTAATAATCTCCTAAACAATGTGCTTAGTTTTATGTTAAGCACAGTAATTGGGTGGGTTCTTAGCATAAAACTAAACACTATATTTAGGAGATGAAATCCGTATATATATATATATATTTATTGTCAAAAGAAGGTGTCTCGGCTCGTGGCGTGTAGGAGGACACTCCATCGAGCGTCACAACTAAGGCAACGTGTGGCTTCTCCAATGGTTCCAACACTGTACGAGCAATTATTTGATGCACATCAATAGCATCTACATCAATTTTTCTCAATTTCAATTTAGGGAGCTTGGTTGAGTTAGAAACGGGTGTTTGTATTTCTCTAAATACTGTGATTTTATTTGAGCAGAAGATTTGGCATCACCTGTGGGAAAATTCATTGATCCCCACCTTACAAAACTTTCATGACTTGGGAGTTATGGCCGGAATTTTGGCTTCTGATTTGAGGCTTTCTAAGGTTTTGGGGGTATATTGCGTATTATTTACGGTGAAAGGGTTTTAGTTAATTTTAAGGGTAGTTTTCTAATTAGTCATTTTAGAGGGTAGTGGGTCTAATTACCTCTATGGCGTTTTGGTATCTCATTTGGAGATGGCCTAAGAAATCAGAGGAATTGTTTTGGACCTTTATTTTTACTTTGCACTTAGCTTGATAAAGATTTTTATAAGTGATTATTTGAAAAAAATAGATGAAAAAGATTATATAGAAATATAAAAAATTATATTTTTAAGAATGTCGAGTTGAAAATGAATATGAAAGAATCTTAATCAAAGGGCTTTATCTATACATATTATTGTGAGTACATTTTCACGATAACTAATAATATATTTAAACAACATACCCTAAAATCTAGATAAATAAATGTTGGATAAATTAATAATCTCGTTTAAATAATTAAAATTCTATAAATATATAAAATAATAACTGCTTAAATTCATGAAAAATCATACTAATACAAATAACAAACTTTTAATTTGACAACCATTTTTTTCGATTCGCCTCTTTTTCAAAATATACATTTAAAGTATTTTGCTTTTCTTTGCACCTAAACCAAACTCAATTCCATCCCTACCTATTTGCAATGTACATGCTATAGTTGACCATACAAAGTAATTATTTAAAGTAACGACTACTTGAAATGTCTATTTTGAAGAAAAATGGTAAAACGCAACTATCATCCGGATCATGATCACCATTGATAGGTGTATTGAGTACACTTGGATAATACCTTCGTCAATATGAGATTTCATCATCGCTTCATTTTCACTGAGATAGTTTACCAATTCAATATTTTTTTTATTAAAAATTTCTTACATGTATTATGGTGTATAAGTTATAAAAATATTCTATAAATTAATAAATATTCATTTATCAATAAATTAATAACCCCTCTAAAATAATATTTTTTTTCTCGATCACAACATTATTATTTTATAGAAGATTTACTGTAGTCGAATACAAATCAAGATGGCAGCTTATAAGTGTTTATATGCCACGAATCCTATAAAATGTGAATTTAAAATGTTTGTAAAAGTTGTGAATCGTACAATAAATATGAATAAAAAAGTTCGAATAACTTATATATAATTATAAATTTTGTCAAACAAGCACCAAATTAGTAGTTACCATCCTTCTAACACAATTTTGGTCTCACAAAAAGCAAGTATTTGCTTTGTGTGTCAGCCTTAAGTTTTATTTTTTATTTATTTTTATTTTTATTGTAAGGGCTGTCAACGCAGACAGACCTAAGTGACAAAGTAGGGGCCATAAATTTTTTCACGTTTTTATTTCACAATTTTTCTATCAGCCTTTGACTGACACTTTGGCCAACTTTAATTTTTGTTTCTTTTGTTACCAAGTTGAGACTTTTTCCTTTTTTCCTACTGATTTGTCATTTCCATCAGATTTTGCATTTATTTATTTTTTTTGATTGAATTGGCTATAAATTCGCTTGTCAAAACCATTGAGCAACCAATTCATTCTAGTCTCATCTTCTCAACCAGAGCAGATTTCAGTCACCATAAGTTTATGTCCAAATTTTTTCTTCAGCAATTAGTTTATTTCAGTGAGATATTTACTTGCCTTGGATTTATCGTGGTGTATTATCTATTTTTAAAGTAAGTACAATATTTTTTTTGTCATATTCGTAATGAAATGTGATTTTGTACGCATTTAATTTTTTTTTACATGTAGGAATGGAAGGAGATGATAATGTATTCGTACCACAAGTTCACGTAGGTGCGATTCCACAAATTGGGCAAGATTTTGGAACATTAGATGTTGTATACAACTTTTACAATGACTATGCAAAATTAGCTGGGTTCAGTGTACACATCGGTAGTAGTCGAAAGAGCGCACAAACAAACGAAGTTGTTTGGAAATCATATGTTTGTTTCAAATAAGGCCAGAAAGATGAAACCTACCAAATGAAATTTAAAAATTTGGTGGCCTGTTTAGGAGAAAGAAATCGTGGAGACTCCCGTTGTGGCTGCACCGCCAAGTTAACATTTGTAAAAAAACAAACACAAAATTCTTGGGCTGTGAGCCATTTTTCTGAGGCACATAATCACTCACTTTCCACACCGAGCAAGGTTCACCTGCTACGATTGTATCGTGAAGTTTCAGCTACGAAAAAAGCGCTTGCAAAGCAATTTTCACTGGTAAATATTCCTACTTGCCAACAAATCAGACTTATGGAGATAGTTGTTGCTAGTCCATCTTCGATTGGTTACTCTGAGCAGGATATTAGGAACCACCAAAGAGACCTTCGAAGGGAATACATTGGACATGATGCAGAAACATTGATAGAATACTTCGAGCTGGAGAAAAGAAAGAACCCGAGCTTCTACTATGCATACGAGACTTATGAGGATGGAGTGTTTGCTCGGTGTTTTTGGGCTGATTCCAATTCCAAGAACTCATTCGTCTATTTCGGAGACGCTGTCGTGTTTGACATTGTTTGACACGACCTATAATACCAACAAGTACGAGATGATGTTTGCACCATTTATTGTTGTCAACCACCATCGTCAAACTATTGTATTTGGATGTGGCTTACTGAGCGATGAAAAAATTGATTCTTTCATTTGGTTGTTCTCAAAGTTTCTAGAAGCCATGCCAACACAACAACATCTTGGTGTGATTATCACTGATCAAGATGGTGGCATTTCGAGAGTGATCGGCCAAGTATTCCCTGACACAATGCATAGATTATGTTTATGGTACATATTGAACAAATTTCCAAAGAAGATGGGTCCCGTACTTTATAAGGAAATGTACTTACAAGTTCTTACAAGTTCGAAAGCGCTGGTCTGAAGTGATAGAGACCACTTACCTAGGGGATAACGAGTGGTTGTGCAATATGTATGAAATACGAACCCGTTGGATACTAGCATACGCGAGACACATCTTTTATGCAGGGATGTCTAGCAGTCAGCAATCAGAAAGCAACCATGCATTCTTCAAAAGATACGTGGACAAGAAAAATACGTTGATGGATTTCATCACAAGATTTTCCAATGCACTGGCACACTAACGACATGGGGAATTGGTTGCAAATCACACTAACTTGAACGAGCAGCCTCGGATGATAACGTCATTCGCAGTGGAAGTTTAGATAGCCAGCATCTATACAAAGACAATTTTCCTACGCTTTCAGACAGAGCTTGCAAAGAGTATTTAATATCTTTGTTCGAAGACATCAACATATGAGGGTCTCAAAACATATTCTGTCATGTGTTTTGAGAATGGAAAAACGTATGATCGACAACATGAGGTTCTCCACTACACGATGACTGATATTATAACATGCAGTTGTCGGACATTTGAGTTCGAAGGAAATCCATGTCGTCACATGCTTTCATTAATGATCAAGAAACAGGTTATGTTGTTACCAGACCACTATATTATACGTCGATGGACCCAAACTGCAAAAGTAATTCCTATTTTTGAACTAATTGTCGATCCATCTAGTGGTCATTCTTTAATTTCACGACATGGGATGCTGTTGCGCACTGCATGAGAGTTGGTCGACGAGGGAGCCTTGACCGATGCTCGAACCACATTTCTAATGGATGGGTTTCGTGACTTGAAATTACATGTAAAGGATGTCGACGATGGCGGTGATATGCCAATAAGTAGGATGAAGAACAAAAGTAAAGAAAGTACCCAACATTAGTCGATTCTACTCCGATTAGGACGAAAGGGTGTGGAAAGCGATTGAAGTTGTCGAAGGAGTTAGCCATGTCCCAATCTCGAAAAAATTGTCATGGAAGTGGTCGTAATGGACATGATAGAAGAACTTGTCCAGCTTTACAACCGAAGTGAGTTGATAGACGATATCATGTTTAAGCTTTAATTTTTTTTCCAATAATATGTTTAATCTATTTTTTATCTATGTCATCATGACGCAACTGGTGGACGAGTCATATGAAGCACAATACTCGTGGAATGATAATGAAGATAATATGTACACCAACATTGCTAGCAATGATTGTGGGGAGCTCACAGGGTTTGACGACGATGACTATCATTAAGTCGCATTTTTATTGTATTCATTTCAATTGTATATTTATGTTAAGTCAATTTGATTTTATATTTATCTTCTTTTAATAATTTCATAAGTATGAAGATCCCAATAATCATCAATTGATGTATAGATAAAAAAATAAAAATTAAAAATTAAACTAATAAATTATTGCAAAAATAAATTATTTGTTTTTAGTTTTTTTTAATATGAAAAAAGAGAAAATTACCATTTTGTCCTTTAAGAATTAGTCAACAATTGGTCAGATATTTAATTTTTGAATTTCAGGTGCGAATTGTTTAAATATTTGATACCGTGGGTGACACAAATCAAAGGTTTGGACAAAGTCTGCAAAAATATGAAATGTTTGGTACCTGACTGCAATTTTCCCTTTAATTTTCACTTTGTTGAATCCACGACTACTATTAACTTATTATCCACATATTCCATGAAACACATAACTTATAATCACCATCACATATAAACATTGCTCAGTATGCTCTAAAGACTGGAAATTTAGTGCATATTTTATTGGTGATGATTTTATAATCATCCCTGATCAAGCATATTTTCATCACATATTTCATAGAATTCCCATTTACTACCCACTTGTTACTTATCAACACAAATTCGACACCTCCTCCACCTCCACCTCCAACAAGGGGCACCCAACACCATCTCAATCTTTAGGTAGTTTCTTTAAGAACAATGAGCATAAAAAAAAAAAAAAAAAAAAGTGGAACAAAAAATGTCAAAACAAAAATTTAATAAAAAAACTTAAAACTTAAGGGCTGTCAGCGTTGACAACCCTTACAATAAAGAAAAAAATAAAAAAAGTTGGCTTTGGGCTGATACACAAAGCAAATACTTGCTTTTTGGTCTCCTGCGTGCAGGACAGCCCTGCGCGCAGCGCACATGAGACCAAAATTGCCTTCTAAAAAATGATCTCATAACAAAATCAGACGTTACCCAAAACTATGTTTTTAAGATATGATTATCATAGATCAGGTCATTAAGAATTTTATTAAAAAAAAAACAAGTATTAATTATATTTTTAACTATATAAAATATACATTTTTAAATAAAACTAATTATTATCTACAATAAATTTCAAAATTAGCCGATGAGTGAAAATTTCTTCAATTTTGCAATCTCCTCCCTCAAGTAAAAACCTACGTTGCCTTTTTATAATACATGTTTCCCTTTCTACCATCAATGTACTCTCGGGCCTCTGCTCTGGTGGTGTCGTCATTGTCATGACCACCTCTGACCCTTCCCTTGACGATGAGATCCACGCTGCTACTCGATTGGATGATTTTCAATTGATGTTCCTATCTCTGGTGTTGATCTATGTGTGGTACATTTGGAGGCAGTGATGTTGTTGTGATGGTGATGTGAGGGGGAGCCGTGGTGGTAGTGAGGTGACATCAGTTGTTGACATGTCGACCTCTGAGATTGCTCAGGTTGGATTAATACACGTGGCTAGCACGTAACAATATGAGCTCGGTGGTGTGAGGTAAGTTTGGATGGTTAGCGCACCTGAGAAGATTGTGTAGTCTTTCGAGAAAAATGAGTCCTAATGATTGAAGATCACTGACAGAATCAACAAACCAACCAATCATAAAACTCCACAGGGAATAATCTTACATCAGCACTCACATAAGCCTCTAATCAATAGTTAGGCGTCTTTCCCTATAATGCTTCATTAATTATTGGGGTCCACATGCAAGATTCACTCATGATAACCTGTCGGCCGAGCTAAGTAGCCAATTGAGTTACTATAGTAAATGTACTACTTCAGTTCAGGTTTACATGTGACAAGACTGGGAATTAATGAGGCCTGTATATTTTCTCCTATAAAGAGAGGAAATGGCCATAGAAAAAGAGGAAGGAAAACATGGCTTCACATATTTCATATCTCTTTATATTTTCATATTTCAAATATCTCTTATAAACACAGAAATGATCATTTGAAGCACTGGTAACCTTTGAGTGTCAATTAATCGAAGTCGTGTTTTTCCCTAAAGTTGGCTTGAGATTTACATGTTTAATTTTCAAAGTCAACATCGGTGTTTTTTAGTGTTATCGGTGCCGATGGGAGTGGTGGTAGGCAGAATGGGTCGAATGAAAATCGGTTGTGATCAATTATTGGATAATTGTGACTAATGAAACTAATAGATTGTGACCGATAAATGATATGTGGCCAGTGGCCTAAAAAAAAAGTGTGATTTGTGATTAAATTTGTAATTGTGACATATAATTTGTGTCATATTGATCGATAAATAAATTGTAAATTGTAACCAATTTATTTGATAATTTGTAATCATGAAATAAATCGTGATCAATTAATTTTATAATTTATGACATAAAATCTGTGACTTATGAACAAGAAAAAAATGCTTAACCATTGATAATTTATAACCGATAAATAATTTGTGATCTTTAAAATTTTTAATTTGTGGGTGAGACATTCTATGATTATAACTAATACACAACTATGACATATGATATCATGAATTTAATATTTATTTAATTAATACCACATGACTTTTGGAAAGAATGTATACCAATTCCTTGATTTGAGAGAGAATCTTTTTAAATATCTTTCATTATCTAATAATAATAATAATCTATTTCTAACCTGATTTCTGAAATAATAATAATAAATTGAAATTGTATCTTTAAATCTAGGTAGTTATGTATTTTTTCTGAACTTTTTCTTCCACATATAAGCCACGTCAAGATACTTTTGATAAACAAAACATGAAAAAAGATAAGAGAGAGTACTATTTGTAGGGAAAAGGCCAATAAAAAATAACTTCGAATAAAAATGCTTTTAGAATCAAGAAATTTAATTAAAATTAATGTCTTTCTAAATTTCAACCTTCAAATGATTCTTAGAAAATCCTCGAAAATCTTTTATCCCCACAAATTGACAAAACAATTTGTTAAATTTCTCTTAACATTTTAAAGAGTTGTTATTACAGCATGCAGACGATTAAATAGATCACTCATAGCTTTTTTTTGTAATAAAATGTACTTTACGTTTTGATAGTTTAGAAAACCTAATATTTTTTTCATACTAATGATATTTGAATTCGTGAACAGTTATCATCTAATTTTCATCAAGAACTTAAAATGACTACTCACTCTTTAAGATAGTGTTGAAATGCCTTCATAAATCTTAGTGACGGAGTCAGCAACCGGCAAGCTATGACAACTGCTCATGCTAGCTATGCCGAAATTATTTGTTCACGTATATTGAGCGGCCACTTGATGGCTACTAGCTCAAATGGATCTGTCCTAATTCAGATAAATTTTTGGATCCACCAGATAGGTGGATGAATGAAAAGGTTACCTTGTATTGGGATGGGAGGCAAGTTTTGGTCTCATTTATAGGCCATTTCTTTGTGTGTAAGATACTAAAGCCATTCAAGCAAGCAAATCGTTAAAAAATCCACTTCTCTTCCCATCTATCCCTTGTTTGATCCTCATTATTTACAAAATAAGTTTTTCTTTCTTTTCTTTTCAACTATATATTCTCCAATAAAATAATATTATACCAAAACTCAAAAAAAATTCTTAATTTTTAACCACATTCCTCATCAATATATTATTACAAAATGCATTCCTCGCCAAAAATGAGGCTCAAATAGACACATAATGTGTCCGCTAAACTGTTAAAATTGAAACCATTTTCAACGGGCAAGATTCATTTTTACTCAATTTAGCCCGTTTAACAACCTTTATTTAAAATTTTTTTTTCTACATACTTATTTTCAACTAAACATTCACACAATAAAATATTTTGTATGTAAATAAAAAATATTTTCCTACTTTTTAACCACACTTCAAAAAAATCACTATTTCAAAACATTGTTTTTCCCAATTAATAGTTGTCAAACAGGGCTTAGTCTGAGTTTATTATTTTCCGGTTTTAATGGCCTCGGCCTTGCAAATCGTACAAGCAAACCAGCGGCGGCAAGTTGAGTTCGAACACTACATTGTTAGCAGAAATTTCTGGTACTTGCCCCTGTCAAATATTTTTAAAATTTCACTGGTACAAAACTCAATGATCTTTTATTAAACTAAAAACCAAGCCAAATAACTGTATTCATAACACATTTATTGATAAATATAGTGAAAGGTCCTGAACAAAGTACAACCTTAACAACCAGAACACGAGATGTATCGATCCCTCATTTTCTTGAAGTCGGTCTCTTGTTTAATTTACACAAACAATGAATCTTCAAAGATATGGAATATGTTATCGATACATGTTTCTGTAACTTCCTGTGGCCAAACTGGGGAAGCAACAGCCTTAAGGTGTTGGAATTTCCGGGACAACAGTATAAACCTTTACATCTTCCATGTCGGGACTCCTTACCGAGTATTGAAACGTCCATCCATGGCATGCACCCGCATGGACGCCATTCTTGTTGACTGCAAATATAGCACCTACAAAATCAGGATATTTCCGCGCAATTCTTGATATGGCGTCCTCAGCAGCTCGCTTGGGTTCCATCCCTAACCTCATGCTCTCCACAACCTGATAGCTGTAGAACAAGAACAACTACAATTTCAATCTCGAATACAGGTTCACTACCAAAACAAATATTGTGTTCAGAAATGAGACGAGAACTCCAACTTACAAACACAAACCTTTTCCTAACGTCTAAAGAACAAAGGGTGCAAGCAAGGATGCATAATTCACAAGCATAGTCTGAAAGAAGATTGTTCCTCTAAATTTTTTGTAAGTTGAAAGCCAGCCTTTACACAAAATAACGAGAATTTGGACAGACAATACAACCCAACAAAAAAACAACAAACGAAGGGTTCGAGTGGAACATTGAGAAGAGTTATGTTCTGATTCAATAAACCTCCTTTCTCAGTCATATTTAAATAATACAGAATGTATCTCTTTATTTGGATACACTCACCCTTAAGATTTAAGAAAGTTTATCTAACCCAATTACGGTCCGGTCCGATAAAACAAATATAGATCAAACTACAAATATTAAGCACGACAAATGTTGGAAAACTAATTCTGGAAGTACAATCCTAGAATAAAGAAAATTAGCAAATTCAGCAAAAATTAAAAAATTTAACAAACATAAAGAACCTAAATTTAAAGATGTGCATTTCACCCTTAAATGATGTAATTTTATATATGTCATAAAGGCTTTGCCAAAAGGTCGTTTTTGCTTGAAAATATGACGTCATTTGCCCAAATATTGATCAGAACTGGGTCATATATGTTTTGGGCTTTAGAATTATCCATAAGGGCCATGAATTCCCACTTTTTGCAGGCTGCATCAATTTACCTTAAATTTATGACTACCTCGCCACCTTTTTCAGTAATTCAGTCAAACAGAAAGTTGTGGAGGTTTTCCTAAATGCTGCCTCTCAAGCCCTAGCACAGCAGGGGTCATCTCTGCTTGATGATGCAATATTAGTAGGCCAGAATTTCTCTTACTAAGCTCTCTTTCCTACTTTGACTCTCTTTCATCAGACGACTACCATAACATGTTAATAAAAAATAAAATAGATTATTAAGCTATTTTGCCAGTTCTAATATTAGTTTCACAATTTCCAAACATCAGCTTCAGAAAATTACGCGGAGCAGTAGAAATTTGAAGATCTCATCCAACAAGCTTAGGAATAACTTAGAAGGACCATAACCTCATTAACAATGAATTCTTATTCAACTTATCTACAGACTTGTGCACCATAAATGTATA